>PVKH010026523.1:0-13198 GCA_004027955.1 Chaetophractus vellerosus
TTTGGAATTCACAATCAATTCAAACTCAAACCACCACAACACTCAAGGGCAAGAAAATATGTGACATTCGTTTGAAAACACACACACAACAAAATAGTAAGCAATCAAAGTTTCTCCTGCGTTGGTTAATGTAAGGCAATGCTGGAAGACAGGCTGGGGAATTAGATTAGTATCAAACTTCAAACACTTTGCTAAGTTGTGGAAAAGAGAAGCTGATGGAGGTTTCTAAAAGGGGTACAGGAATGTGCAGAAAGGTTATTCTATGATCAGTGAGGATCAAAGTGGCATCTGGCATAGGGAATTACTACTGTACCCTCTGTGAGAAGGAAATATGGTCCTGGAAAGGGAGAGGCAGACTGAGACAGGGAAAAATCATAGCAGAAATACTCCAAGTTATGTATAATGTAATAATGTAAGCAAGAGCGGAATTAGTAAAACTGTAAAAGCTTGACTTATAAACTTTGTTCCTTTCACCCCAAATTTTCCGTTAATACTCAACATGTACTGTTTGCTTGTTTATTTAGCTTTATTTGAAAAGCACTAGCACCACCTGGTGACAAAAACTCAGATTGTCCCCAACAGTCTGGCATTTCAATGTTTTTCCTTCCAACTTTTTACTTTGTAAAAACTCCAAATATGCAGAAGAACTGAAAGAATACTATAATGAACACCCCTAAGCCCTTCAGCTGTATTTACCAATGTTAATGTTAACGTTCCTTCATTTCTTTATCTTTACACATATATATAGGCTGAACCATTGGAGAGTAAGTTGCAGACATAAAACACTTCACCTCTAAAATTCTCAGCATGAACTTCCTAAGAAAAAGGACATTCTCCTAAATAGCCACAATACTATCACCTCACCTAAAAACTTGACAATGATTTTACATCATCTAAAATGCTATATGTATTCAAGTTTCTCCAGTTGTCATAATTTTTACATGTTTTTTTAAGTTTGTATTTTTAAATTCAGTATCTAATCAACACTTTTGGTTTACATTTAGTTATTCTCTTTCTAAGACCTCTTTTAATTTAGAACAGTTCTCACTTTCTTTTTTTTTTTTGGCCTCCCACGACATTGACATTTTTGAAGCATCCCAGCCAGTTGTCTTGTGGAATGCTCCACTTTCTGGATTTGTCTATTGATTAGATTCACATTAAATTTTGGGACTTGGGAATCATCCTGAATGGCATTGCATTGACAGATATATGCCATTATATATCTTCCTATAGCCTGCAGATTCATATTAAACTTTTTTGGCAAGACCACTACATAGGTGACTTTATATGCTTTTCATTGTTTTACTTCAGGAGACACTCAATATCATATCCTCCCCTATTGGTGTTGGCAAGTTTGGTGTTATGATCATGACAGCAAAATTTCTCTTATATAATTAATATCATGAGTGAGGTGTTACTTTGAGATAATGTGAATATTTTATTCTCCAACAAATTTTTACCCCAAAATTTTAGCATACATTGAAGATCTTTACTTGAAACAATTATTACATTGGGAACTGCAGAATGATTTCCTATTTCTATCATTTCTTTTATACTTATTATTAAATATAAACACAAACAAATGAACAAGCAATCAACTGATAAAATAATCAAAGAGAAAAAAGTTGATTCAAGTAGATTTTTAAAATTTACTTTATTTATCTCCCCCTTCCTCCTGAAGTTTCGCTCGTCTGTCTGCTCATTGTTTGCTCGCCTTGTCCAGGAGGCACCAGGAGCCGAACCCATGACCTCTCCCATGAGAGGAAAATGCCCAATAGCCAGAGCCACATCTGCTCCCCATTGGCTGCAGTGTCTGTTGGCTTGTGGCCTCTGCTTGTTGCGGCGGGGTCAGAGTCTAGCTCGTTGCTGCGGGAACAGCGTCTAGCTCCACTTCTTTTTAGGAGGCACCAGGAATAAACCCGGGATCTCCCATGTGGTAGGTGGGTGCCCAAGTGGTTGAGCCACATCTGCTTCCCTCAAGTAGATTTTGACAAAGTACTCTGTGCATCCTTAGTAAGATATATTCTACAGACAAAAGAATTGCAAAAATAATCTTAAATTTTACTTAGTTGGTATATTATTAGTAATCATATAGGTATTCTAATTCTGAAGCTATTTTATGTACATTGTAGAATAAAGCAATTAACTAAATATATTCATGAAATTAGGCATCAAGATTTCTACTGTAAGAGAAAAGAGATACACATATAAAATAAGAACAGGTAAGGAAAAGTGTTATAATATTACATTTGAACTGGAAATATCAACATGAATTCATGTTCTAAGAAAAAAATTATTCCATAGCTCTGTCCACTAAGAGGACATACAAGCAATGACATCCCAGAAGAAAGAGCACATCTTGAATCCAGATCTTGGTTTCTCATCTGCTTACTAGTAATTTGCATAATTTCCTTTGTGAATGGCCTGTTCAAAACTTTTGCCCATTTTTATTGGGTTATTTATTTTTATTATTGAGTTGTAGGAGTTTTTTCTATAATCTGGATACCACTGATTAGCAGATATAGGTTTCATGACTATTTTCTCCCATTCTGTGGTTATACTATTTATTTTCTTTTTTAAAAAAAGATTTATTATTTATTTATTTATTTATTTATTTATTTATTTATTTATTTATTTATATATCACCCCCCCCCCTTGCTGCTTGCTCTTGCTGTGTTCATTTGCTTTGCGTTCTTCTGTGTCTGCTTGTCTCCCCCTGCTGCGGCATCCCGCTGAGTCAGCTCACCACGCGGCGGCTTGCTTGCTCGCGGTGCTTGCCTGTTTGCAGCAGCCTGCCTGTTTGCGGCGGCCTGCCTGCTCACAGTGGCTTGCCTTCTTCTCAGGGCCTGCCAAGTGGTAAACCAGAGCCCTACCAATTCAGCCACAGCTGGTTCCCTATTTATTTTCTTAATAGTATCTTTTGATGAGCAGAAAATTTTAAATTTTGATGAAGTTCAATTTATCCATTTTTTTTCTTTTATGCTATGGTTTGTCTGTGTCCTACTCAAACACAAAACTTTTGCATACCGACAAGTCACAAAGTCTTATGTTTTCTTCTAGAAGTTTTATAATTTTGCTTTTTACATATGTCTATGATCTTTCTAAAATTAACCTTCTGTAGTGATGTATTAGGGGCTAAGGCCTGTATTTTCTACATAGAAGTTCTGTTCTATGTGGTCCAGCATCATTTGTTGAAAGGACTTTCCTTTCGCTATCAGATTGCTTTGGTATTTTTGTTGAAAATAAAAAGACTGTATAACTGTGGGTCTGTTTTTCTCCATCTGGTCTACTCATCTCTTTGTCAAACCTAATGCCAGTACCATAGTGTTTTCACTTTATAGTTCTATAGTAGTTTTGAAGTTAGGTAGTAGACCTCCAACTTTGTTCTTTTTCAAGATGCTTTGGACATTCTAAATCCTTTGCATTTCCAAATAAATTTTAGAACAACCTTGACAATTCTACAAAACATGTGATCAGACTGGGATTGTGCTGAATCTATAAGAAGTTTGGGGAGAATTAACATTTTAAAAATATTGAGTTTTCCAATCCATGAACATGATACATATTTCTATATATATAAAGGTATTCTTTAATTTCTCTCTGCAATGTTTTATAATTTCTCTCATACAATGTCTTGTATATCTTTTATTGTATTTATTCCAAGTATTTTTGTGTGTTTCTGATGCCATTGTAAGGGGCATTAAATTTTAATTTCATTTTCCAGGAGTTTAGGACTAATATATCAAAATACAATTGATTTTCAGATATAAAATTGTTTCCTGAAACCTTAAGAGTTATTCTGTAGATTACTTAGCATTTTTAATGAAAAACAATCATGACACCTGCAAAAAAGAGACAGATTTGCTTCCCACTCATCTGAATGCCTTTTACTTCTTTTTCTTGCCTGTTGTAATTGGTAGGCTCTTGGGTAGAACGAATAGAAGTAATGGATGAGAGTGGGTATCCTTGCCTAGTTCTTGATTTTAGGGGAAAGCATTCAATATTTTAGCATTAAGTAGAATTGTTAACTGTATGATTTTCATAGATACCATTTATCAGATGAGGGAAGTTCCCTTGTATTCCTAGTTTCTGATAAGTTTTGATCACAAATGAGTGTTGAATTTTTGTCAAATGCTTTTCTACATCTACTAAAATGATCATATAGTTTTTCTCCTTTTTTGTCAATAGGTGAGTTATCTCATTTCAAATTTTAAGCCAATAATATATTCCTGGAATAAAATCCACCTGTGATGTACAATGCTTGTTATATATTTTTGGATTTGACTTGATAGTTTTTATTAAGAATTTCTGAGTCAATGTTTATGGGATATTGATTTGTAACTTTCAGCTGTGTTAGGGCTGTGCTGGCCTCATAAAATGACTTGGGAAGTATTCACTCCTCCTTGTGTAAGACTGATTCTAGATCTTCCTTAAATGTTTGATGAAACTTAAAAGTGAAACTATCTAGGCTTGGAGTTTTTGTTGTGGGAAGGCTTTTGATAATTAATTCAATCTCTTTTATAGATATAGGGCTATTCATCTTGTCAGTTTGTGTAAGTTTTATTTTCCATGGAATTTTTCCATTTATACTTAGTTGTCAAATTTGTTGCCATAAAGTAGTTCAAAAATATTCCCTTATTACCCTATGGTTTTTAAGGGACTGTAGTAAAAATTTCTCATATATTCCAATATTGGTAATTTGTGGTCTCTTTTTCTTCATCAGTTTGAGAGGGCTTTATCAATTTTGCTGAACTTTCCAAAGAACCAACTTTAGGCTTTGTGGCAGTTTGAGATTATTTTATGAATCCCAAAAAAAGAAAGATTATGTTTATAAACTAATCTATTCCTCTAGGTGTGATACCCTTTGTGTTAAATTCAGTTGAAGGGACTTTGATTAGATTACCTGTTAAGATTGATTTAGGGCTTTTGATTCATCTATGTCAGTGGGTATGACTCAGGTTGAGTCCCCATTCCCTTGCTGGTTGTGATATCAAGGGGCACTCAGATAGACACACAAGAAGAGAGAACTCTGTCATTTTTGGTCCTGCCATGTGACAGAAATAAGAAGACTCAAACAGCTGAGGCCCTGGGGAGAGATGAATCATTTTGCCTGCTAGCTTATAACTGAAATTGGGAAGAGAGCAGAACAGCCAAGATTGATATAGAAGGCCCAAAAAGAAGCAAGCCCTATGCCAGGAGAGAGAGGACTATTGGGATCACTTTAGCACGAAGGCTCAAGAGGCTGGGCTCACAGAGCTCAAAAGGAAGAGGAAGCCCAGGGAGAAAGGAGAGACTTGGCAAAGATCGGTGGCCATCTTGCTTCCACACGTGGCAACTGACTTTGGTGAGAAAGCACCTCTTATTGTGCCTTGAGTTGGCCCTCCATAGCCTTTGGACTGTAAGATTTTACCCCAAATAAATACCCTTTATAAAAGCCAACAGATTTCTGGTTGTTTGCATTGGCACCCCTTTGGCAGACTAAAACAGGCTTTAATAAATGTCTCTATTGCTTGTTCTCTATATTTATTGATTTCTACTCCTATCTTTATTGTTTCCTTCCTTCTACTTAAGTTGGGTTTTTACTTTGCTCTTCTTTCTCTGGCTTTTTTTAAAAACATTTTTTAAAATTAAATAAGTTGTAGGTTTACAGAAAAGTCATGTAAAAAATACAGTGTTTCATATACCTCCCCCCATTGTTAACACTTTGCATTAGTGTGGCACCTTTGTTACAACTGATGAAAGAACATTAAAATTGTGCCATTAACTATAGTCCATCATTTACATTAGGGTTCACTATGTTGTATAGTCCTTACATTTTTATTCCAGTAACATATATATGACCTAAAATTTCCCCTTTTAGCCACATTCATATATAATATAGTACTGTTAATAGTACTCACAATATTGTGCTACTATCACCACCATCCATTTCCAAAATGTTTCAACCTAAATAGAAATTCTGTACTAATTAAGCATTAACTCTTTATTCCCTACCCTAACCCAGTCCCTGGTAATCTATATTTTAGATTCTAATTCTATGAGTTTACTTACTCTAATTAATTCTTATTACTGAGGTCACACAATATTTGTACTTCTGTGTGGCTTATTTCATGCAGCATAATGTCTTCATCCATGTTGTCACATGTATCAGGCTGTCATTACTTTTTATGGCTGAATAATATTCCATTGTATGTATATACCACATTTTGTTTATACATTCATGGGTTGCTTCCATCTTTTGGCAATTGTGAATAATGCCACTAGAACATCAGTGTCCAAATATCTGTTCAAGTCCTTGCTTTTGATTCTCTTGGGTTGATATGTATTAGAGGGATTGCCAGGTCATATGGTAATTCCATACTTAGCTTTTTAAAGAAATGCCAAACTGTCTTCCACAAAAGCTGCACCTTCCCCCCAGCAATGAATGAGTGTTTCTCTTTCTCCACATGCTCTCCAACACTTGTAATTTTGTTTTTTAATAGTGGCCATTCCAGTGGGTGTGAAAAGGTATCTCATTGTGTGGCTTTTTTTAAGAGAAACTGTAAATGACATAAATGTTACATAAAAAATATAGGGGATTCCCATATGCCCCACCCTCACCCCTCCCACACTTCTCCACATTAACATCTTTCATTAGTGTGGTATAATTGTTACAATTGATGAACACTTTTTGAAGCAATGCTACTAACCATGGACTATAGTTTAAATTATAGGTTATACTCTGCCCCACACAATTTTATAGGTTATGACAAGATGTATAATGGTCTGTATCCATCACTGCAATGTCATGCAATGTCCAATATCCTGAAAATGCCCCAATGTTATACTTATTCTTCCTTCTTCCTCTCCTCAGAACCTTTGGTAGCCACTGCCTTTATATCAATGATTAAAGTTTTTCCATTGCTAGAATAATAATAAGTCTAATTTAGTCCATTGTTCACTCCTCAATCTTGAGGATTAAGGGATGGTGATGCCCACTCTGTTTCTGATTGAGAGGAGGCTTAGATCCCATGGGGCAGATGGATGGGACTATCTTGCTTGCAGTTGCAGACACTCTCTGTTTTTTGGGATGGGTGTTGTCCATCATAATCTTCTTGTTAGTTGTCCAGGGTTAAGTCCAATGAACTGGAGAGTAGGTGTTGCAACTCTGCGGAGATTCAGGGCTCAATCAGCACATGAACAGACAAAAGATTTAAGTCTCTGGGACATATATTTAACAAATATAGTGCTAGTTACAGGTTCAAATAAATAGTGCCTAGTGAAAGAAGACAGACCATTATACCAAGCCCTTGATATTGATGATTTTCTTTTCTTTTCTTTTCTTTTTTTAAAAGATTTATTTATTTTATTACATATCTACCCTTCCCCCCTGCTGTGGCGACGCGCTGAGACTGGTCACTGCGCAGGCGTGGCTTTCCCCGCTTGTGGACGGCTTCTGCTTCCATTCACGGGCAAATTTCAGTTCGCGGGTGGCTGGCTGTGCTCCATTCACGGGCGACCTGCACTGCCTGTGGCGGCTTTTGCCCTGTCCGTGGCAGTTCTTTGCCCTGCCCACAGCGGCTCTGGCCCGCCCATGGCGGCTTGCCATTCTCAAGGCAGTCTGCCCGCTAGGAGAGGTCCCCGGGAACCGAACCCGGGGCCTCCCATGTGGTATGCCGGTGCCCTATCCACTGGGCTATCGAGCCGGCCCCTTGATGATTTTATTTATGAAATTTTTTTGTATTATATATTGCCTAATAGTTGCCTCCTGAAAGCCTCCTTGTTGCTCAAATGTGGTCTCTCTCTAAACCAAACTCAGCATATAACGTACTACCTTCCCCCGGTGTGGGACATGACTCCTGGGGATGAGCCTCCTTGACACTGAGTGATTATTACCAAGCACCAACTAGCAATGCATCTGGAAAAAGACCATGACCAAAAGGGGGAAATATTAAATACAAATGAGTTTTTATGGCTAAGAGATTTCAAAGTGAGTCAGGAGCTCATTCCAGAGGTTACACGAATGCACATCCCAGCAGGATCTCATTGACTGGTACCGTAAACAGAGTCTCAAACAGAGGGGTTCCTGAGGGCTCCAGAGACATCTAGACACTGTAAGCAAGGCAGACAAGCTCAGGAATTCGGCACCCTGTCAGTGGGCCATACTTTGGAATTTATGCTCTCCATTATAACAGTTACTCATTTATAGTTTCATTGCAGTTTTGATTTGCATTTTCCTAATAGCTAGTGATGCTGAACATCATTTCATATGCTTTTTAGCTACTTGTATATCCTCTTTGAAAAAATGTCTATTCAAGTCTTTTGCCCATTTTTAAATTGGGCTGTTTGTCTTTTTATTGTTGGCTTGTAAGATTTCTTTATATATTCTGGATATTAAACCCTTATTGGATATGTGGTTTCCAAATATTTTCCCCCTTGAGTAGGCTGTCTTTTCACTTTCAAGATAAAGTCCCTTGATGCACAAAAGTTTTAATCTTGGTGAGGTCCTATTTATCTATCAAGGAGTTTTATAGTCTTGGAACTTTTTTTTCCCAGGCCCAACTTTAAAAAAAAATTTTTTTTGTTTTGTTTTGTTTTTAAATCAATAAAAGAAATTGGGCTCTAGAAGCTGCAGTGATCTAAGCAGCAGCAAGTTTGTACATTTGTCCTTTTTGTTTGTTTAAATACATTTAAATTGAGAGAATTTCCCAGCTCATCTTTAGATAGCCAATGTCTTCAGACACGCATCAAGGACCTTCACTGGACTTTCATCGGAGGCCCTGGTTTGCAGCCTGCCTGTGGAATCTGGACTTGTGCATCCCCATGGTCACTAGGAGCTGAGGATGCAGTTGGTACTATAAGCTGTGGATTCTGAAGCTGCCTGCATTGCCCCAGGGACCAGTGAAGCTCCTCCTAACCTTCTCCCCTGCCACGGGTAAGGATGGAGCCACAACCATGTGCAGTAATCTAAGCCCTGCAGGCCAAGACCATCTGTAGTTGCCTGAAGAGACTGTTGAAGTTTCACAACCCATCCTCCCCTGCCTGGAAGATGGCTAAATACCTAGTCTTTACATGTAAACCTGTCTGCAAAATTAGCTTTTTTTAAAAGAAAAATTGGGGGGGTTAATTTATCATTCAGAAATCTTGCATTTTCAAAAACTCAGTGCAAGTGTCAGGTGATTGCTGTCTTAAGGATATGATTTTGGGGGCCGGCTGTAGCCCAGTGGATAGGGTGCCAGTACACCACATGGGAGGCCCTGGGTTCGGTTCCCAGGGACCTCTCTGAGCGGGCAGACCGCCTGAGAAGGCAAAGCTGCCATGGGTGGGGCAGAGCCACCGTGGGCAGGGCAAAAAGCTGCCATGGGCAGGGCAAAGCCACCATGGGCAGGGCAAAGCCACCACGGGCAGGACGAGCCGCCTGTGAATGGAGCAAAGCCACCTGCAAATGGAGCAAAGCTGCCCACGAACGGAGCAAAAAAGCCACCCGGGAACAGAAGCAGACCCGCCCACAAGTGGGGCAGGCCGCCTGCACAGTGAGCTGATTCGGCACATCGCCGCAGCAGAGGGAAACAAAGCAGACATAGAAGAACACATACAAAAAATGAACACACAGCAAGAGCAAGCAGAAAAGGGGAGGGATATTAACAACAAAAATAATAATAAATAAATAAATAAATAAATAAATAAATAAATAAATAAATAAATAAATAAAGGATATGATTTTGAACCATATGGGCAGTGTAGAAAATATCATGAAACAACTGTTTCCACATTTGCACATGATCAAGAGCAGTTCTGCTCCAACTATTTTGCAGAGAAATGTTTTTCATTTCCCGTGTGTTCCATTTCCCTCTGAAATCCTCAATCCGATTTTATCCATGTTTCTCCTTTCTTAAGGCACTGTTACTATGGCACTTTTCTATAACTCTTCCATTCCTTTGTACAGCAGCTTAAAATTACAGTGATTGAGCATAACCCACTTGTTTGTATAAATTATTGAAATCCATTTGCACTCTGTAAGAATGGACTTAAAAGTACTGCTGGGCATGTGTGCTGTAAATATACTGGTTGCTCAAATAAAGGGAAATAGCCCAATGAACATGGTTGTGGGAGGAAAAAGAAGAAACAAAGCTAGTCATATTTGAATTGTATTTGTTGTAATAAACATAATAAAATAGAATAAAATAAAATAAATACGTTTAAATTATCACACTGCTGGCACACCTCATCTGCATGAAATTCTGCACGAAACACACTAATTTTAGTAAAGTTACCCCCATCCCAGGAAAAAAAGAACTACTTTGTAAAATAATTTTTATTGAAATCAAACCAATCTTTGTTGACTAGGCTGCGACAAAATTATAAATGCTTTGAAAAATAACATTTTAACATTTGGCCATCAACTTAAGGAAACGGTTTGCCTACACAAATGTTTTAATTTTTGTAATTTTAAAAAAAGGTAATATATTTTACCCTCATACGATCCTCAGCATAAAAGCATAATGAACAGGAATAAAAAGAATGCAAACGAGTACTAAGGCAGAACATTTTGCCAGAAGTAATGAAGGTAGAGGACATACTAAATACCATGTGCAGAATTTCATAGGTTCAAACAAGGTAACAGTCTATATTTTTCACTTACACAGGTGAAGTAGATTTTGCAATTACCAGTTGCATTAAATGCACCAAATAAAGCTCCTATAAGGTGCCACCTTAAGTTTTCCAGGCTGCTACTGTGCATAATTTTAAAATGGTTTTCTTAAATTTCTATATTTTTTAAACATAACACGAGGAAAGTGTTAAAACTGGTATAATCACTCAATAGAATAAGTACTCCAGATTTGGGGAGGGATGAAGAGGGAGATTCAGAACCCTTTGCCAGAATCCCCCCAGCTTGATCATAGTGGATTAATGATGTGCTTTGTGGATGGGGTTAGTCAATGGCACCAGCCTGACAGATCTTTCTTTCTGAACCAAATCCCATTGAGTTATCTGGTCCCCTTGGCTGATGAAGAACCGTTAGGTGAGGAGCACTGGCATCTTAGACCTGGTTCTTATATTTAGGTCTTTGAACCATTTTGAGGTAATTTTTATATATGCTGTGAGATGAGGGTCCCCCTTCATTCTTTTGCATATGAATATCCAGTTCTTGCAGCACCACTTGTTGAAGAGACTATTCTTCCCCAACTGAGTAGGTTTGGCAGCCTTGTCAAAAATCAGTTGACTCTAGATGTGAGGGTCTATTTTGAACTCTCAATTTGATTCCATTGGTCAATATATCTATCTTTGTTCTAGCACCATGCTGTTTTGATCACCAATGTAGTTTTGTAATAAGCTCTAAAGTTAGGAAGTGTGACTCCTCCAACTTCATTCATATTTTTCAAGACGTTTTTGGCTATTTGGGGCTGATACCCTTCCAAATGAATTTGATGATTGGCTTTTCCATCCACAAAGTATAATAGGTTGCTGGAATTTTGATAGGGATTGCATTGAATCTGTAAATCATTTGGGATAAAACTGACATCTTAACAATATTTAGTCTTCCAATCCATGAACACAGAATGCCCTTCCACTTATTTAGGCCTTCTTTGATTTCTTCTAGCAATGTTTTGTAGTTTTCTGAGTACAGGTCCTTTATATCCTGGTTAAATTTATTCCTAGATATTTGATTTTTAGTTGCAATTGTAAATGGGATTTTTAACTTTATTTCCTTCTCAGATTGTTCATTACTAGTGTATAGAAACACTACTGATTTTGTATTTTGATCTTGTACCCCGGCCACTATACTGAATTCATTTATTAATGCTAGTAACTTTGTTGCAGCTTTTTCAGAACTTTCTTTATGTAGGATCATATCACCTGCAAATAGTGAAAGTTTTACTTCTTCCTTTCCAATTTGGATGCCTTTTAGTTCGTTTTGTTGCCTAACTGCTCTGGCTAGAACTTCTAGTACAATGATGAATAACAGTGGTGGCAGTGGGCATCATTATCTTTTTACCTATTTAGAGGGAAAGCTCTCAGTCTTTCAGCATTGAGTATGATTTTAGCTGTGGGTTTTTCCTATATGCCCTTTATCGTGTTGAGGAAGTTTCCTTCTATTCCTATTTTTTTAAGTGTTGTGTTTTTTTTTTTTTTTAATCAAAAAGAGGTGGCTAGATCTTGTCAAATGCCTTTTCTGCACCAACTGAGATGATCATGTGATCTTTTCCTAGGTAGAGTTCACCTGTGAAGCCTTCTGGCCCTGGGCTTTTCTTTGTTGGAAGGTTTTTGATGACTGAGGCAATCTCTTTATTGTAATTGTAATTGGTATGTTGAGATCTTCTATTTCTTCTAGAGTCCATGCAGGTTGTTGGCACACAGTTTTTCATAGTATAGTCTTAGAATCTTCTTTATTTCTATGAGATCATAATAATGGCCCCCCTCTCATTTCTGATTTTATTTGCATCTTTCTTTTCTTTGTCTGTCTAGCTAATGGCTTATCAATTTCATTGTTCTTTTTGAAGAACCATCTTTTGGTTTTCTTAATGCTCTCTATTATTTTTTATTCTCAATTTCATTTATTTTTGTTCTAATCTTTGTTATTTATTTCCTTTTGTTTCTTTAGGTTAGTTTGCCATTCTTTTTTCTAGCTCCTCTAGGTGTGCAATTTTTTTTTTTTAATTTTAGCTCTTCCTTTTTTAATGTAAGCATTTAGGACTATAAGTTTCCCTCTCAGCACTGCTCCCAGGAATCCCATAAGTTGTTTTTTTTTAATTGATGAAAGATTTACTTATGTAGGAATTATTTACAGAGAATTAGGTATAGAGAAACTACAAGAGAAAATGTAGTAACTCAAGGATAGCAGCAGGGGCCGGCTCGATAGCCCAGTGGATAGGGCGCCGGCATACCACATGGGAGGCCCTGGGTTCGATTCCCGGGGACCTCTCCTAGCAGGCAGACCGCCTTGAGAAGGGCAAGCCACCATGGGCGGGCCGGAGCCGCCGTGGGCAGGGCAAGAAGCTGCCACGGACAGGGCAAGAGCCACCACGGGCAGGGCAGGTCGCCCGCGGATGGAGCGCAGCCAGCCACCCGCGAACTGAAGCAAGCGCAGGCCGTGAACGGACGCAGAGACCGCCCACAAGCGGGGAAAGCCGCGCCTGCGCAGTGACCACTCTCGGTGCGTCGCCGCAGCGGGGGGAAGGGGAGATATGTAATAAAATAAATAAATCTTTAAAAAAAA
>PVKH010026524.1:0-13183 GCA_004027955.1 Chaetophractus vellerosus
AAATAAAAGTAAACCTGCCCCTACCTTACACATCCAGGAGACTACAAGAAGGGATGTCTTGGAAGAGGGTAAACTCTGTACTTTGCTGAAACTGGATCCCTCCCCTATTAGTCTAAATAGGCTTTATTGTTTTACTGATTTCTAAGCACTTTTTTCTGTTTTTATTTAAGTATGACCTAAAGTACACAGATCTTCAGTGAATGACTAAATGACACCCAAATAAAACCACCAAGGAGAGGTGCCCACATCTCTAATTCAAGCAAGGTGAAAAATCCTTAATTGTTATGACTATGATCCAGCCTATATGGTTAAGAAAGCTTCAAACAGTCTAGAAAGGCATCAATACCCCTATAGACCTGGTAGAATCAAATGCAAATTTTCAGTGGTATAGGATTCCTTTTTCTGCATTAAATTGTGCCCACAAATAATTTCTCAATGATAATGAACAGCACACTAAAAAGAAAATCAAGTACATCTCATAAATCTAATGTTGAGGAAAGAAGCCAGGCACAATACAGTGAATACTGTGTGATTTCATTAATATAAAGTAAAATCAATGTTGTTAGAAGCCAGGAGGAGGTAATGACTGGAAAAGGACATAAGAAGGGCTTCTCAGATGTTAGAAAAGTTCTGTATCTTGAATTGAATGCTGGTTATGTGATTGTGTCCAGTTTCTGAAACTTTATCAAGCTGTACCCTTTTATGTATGTAGATTATACTTTAATAATTATTTTTTTAAAAGGATGAGCAGAATCAGCAGAAACAAGAGAAAATAGAAACAGACCCATAAAGAGTCAGATACAAAAAGGAACAAAGGTGTAAAATAATTTTTTTCTCACTGTGTTTAAAGAAATTTTTTAAAGTTTGAAAATATCTACATTGCAGTCAGTGGACTCAAAGTTGGTGTGCAAGGATCCCCACCTCCTGGTATTATTTTCTTCATATAACGTCCCCCTCTAGTGTGTGGACTAGACCAAATGAATAGAACGTGGCAAAATGATGGGATGCCACTTCCAAGATTAAGTCATAAAAGAACATGGCAAAATGATGGGCTATCACTTCCAAGATTAAGTCATAAAAATATTTTTACTTCTGTCTTACTCGCCCTGTATTGGTCTCTCCCTCTCAAAACTCTTGCTCTAGGGGAAGCAAAGTGCCATGTTATGAGTAGCCCTATGGAAAGACCAAAGAGCAAGAAAGAGATGTTTCTAATCAACAGGCAGAAAGGACTGCAGGCCTGTCAGCAACCATGTGAATGATCTTGGATGAAGATCCACTCATCCAATAAAGCCTTGCGATGACTGAAGTTCTACCCAAAACTTGATTTCCAACCTTATGAGAGACCCTAAGTCAGAGGTACCTAGCCAGGCCACAACCAGACTCCTGACCCACAGAAACTGTGAAAGTATATATTTTTTGGTTATTTTAAGCCCCTAAGTTTTGGGGCTGTTTGTAATGCAGCAATAGAGAGCTAATTTATACAGGGATAGGGAACTATATAAAGTTACCTAGTATATTTGAAAAATAAATGAATACTAAAAACCACCATAATCACAATTTTAAAATTATATGTAATAGATTTAACAGCAAATTAGAAAGAGTTGAAGAGAGAATTAGCAAAGTGGAAGACATTTGGCACTACCAGATGCATACCTGAAGAAAAAAAAATGATGAAAAATATGGAAGTTATCCAAAAAAAAACAGAAGATAAAGAAAGAAGTAGCTGCAAAATACATTTACTCAAAAGCCCAAATCAGAGGAGAGAAAGATCTGTAGAGAAAATGTTTGAAGACAGAATGACAAAGAATTATTCCAGATCTGATAATAAAGACACCAATCTACATATTCAAGAAGTCCAGTGAATCCCATGAGGATAAATTTTTAAAATCTACCCCTAGACACATCAAAGTGGGGCTGAAGAAATCCAGAGACAAAAATAGCAGATTATTTAAAAGGAATAACAATTAGACTGACAGCCCATTTCCCCTGGAAGCCAAAAAGCAGGGGAAAGATAATTTCAAAGGGTTGCAATAAAGTTACTGCTACACAATGAAAAAAATCAAGAATGAGAGTAAAATAAAACAGACAAATAAAACCAAGAGTAAATTCTAATGGAATTATTTATGGCAAGAAGACAAGTGAACCCAGACAGAGGGTATGGCATGCAACAAGCAATTTTTTAAAATTTGGTAAATCTGTGGACAAATTTAAATCAAAGACTGAATGCAAGAAAACAATGCTAATGTATTGTGAGGTAAATATATATATATTAAAATGCATGACAACAAACATGTAAACAGGGAAGGGTTAGAAGGAGTTAAATAATTCTAAGTTCCTCTTGGAGGAAGACTGAAGTTATAGAATAATGGTACTTTTCAGGACTGAGGACTGACTAATTTTATAAATTTAGTTGTGAGATCATTGTTTTGATCAGAAGAGGCAGATCTGTAAATGCCTTTAATGAAAAAGTGAAGTACACCATAGACTTGGCAATGAACTAATACAATTTATGTGAGACTGAAAGAACTACAGCCTTTACAGTGTAAGCTTTAAATTAAGCTGCAGCTGGTTAAAGAACACTCACTCTAGGCCTCAGACCTTGTGGTAGTTTGATATTATTTATGAATTCCAAAAAGAGATATTGATTATGTTTGTAAACTGGTCTGTTCCTCTGGACATGATACCCTTTGATTGTATTAAATTCAAAGGTTTTGCATTTACTTGATTATGTTAAGATTAGGGCTTTGATTTGATCACATCATTAGGGCATGCAGGGTTGAGTCCCCGCCCCCTTGGTGGGCTATATAAATGGACACTCACTCAAGGAGACACATGGAAGTAGATACATGGGAAGAGAGAGCTCCACAGATGCCAGAGGAAGAGAGTTCCATAGACACAGAGGAGAAGACAGTGATCCTGTGGCCCCTAGAAGAGAGATGAGACATTTGCCTCATAGTTTACAGCTGACCTTAGAATAGAGCAGAGCAGCTGAGCTGGAAAGGAAATGAGCTCTGGGAAGAGAGAGGAGCCCTGTGCCAGCCTACAGTTGATATTTGAAGAAATTGAACCCACAGAGCCTTAAGAGGGAAGGGGAAGGCTGAATACTTGCAGACCTCGCCCACCATCTTGCTTCAACACATGGCAACAGAGCTTGATAAGGAAGTAACCACAAGTTGGACTCTTTAGGGCCTTGTTACTTTAAGCTTTTACCCCAAATAAATACCCTTTATAAAAGCCAACAGATTTAATACAGACCTCTTTACTAATACCAATACAGACCTCTTTATCCAAAGTAAAGGTTAAGATGAAAAGGTTAAGGAGCATAAATTTGAGACTTGAACTTCTTTGAGCTTTGATTTACAAGGCAAGAAAATTTTAATTCAGACTTCATTTTCTTTGGATTTTAATTTATTTGAATATTAATTTTTCCAGGAATTTTATAATTTTAGGCAGTTTTATTCAATTTTGAAGGAATCTTTATTGCTGGCTGTTTATGATTCAAGTGTCTATGCATTTTATCATTAGAAAGTCTTTGTGATGTCATTTGATACCTTTTCAGAACATATTATTGTATATTTTTGATAGCATGGCTGGACATAATTTGGAAAGGTAGATAGATTTCAGAGTATATTCAGCTTTGGACTCAAAGTGGCCCATGGAAATAATTTTATTAATGGCCTACGTTGATCCATTTCATAGCCTTAGTGGGCAAAGTCTACAGCTCACCAGTGGTCCTACGAGGATACTCAAAAGAGCTGTGGTTGCTACTGGGGGAACAACCTCATAAAGATGGAAGTAAACCTGTCCTGGTGGATTCCTGATCTTTTGCCTTAAAAAGAGCCATATCCCTTAGACTTAAAGGTGAACCTCATGGTTTAAGAGGAAACAAAGTTGGATAATGTCCACTCTCTGGTGTGTCTTCCAAGTGTCAGGAATACCAACAGCATAATATTCCCAGCCTCTTTTTGCCTCCTCACTCCTTTTTTCCCAGGGAGAAGGGGTAACTGAGCTTGTGTTGCTGTTTCCAGAAGGAGAAACTAGGCATGCATAGCTCAGGCCTTTTTGCCCTTTCACAGAATCACAATTTCTATAGCTCCTCCATGCTACAAGTTTTACAGGGGTAAGTTGTCCCTCTTTGGAGGGAGACTTGCCCTGGTCTAGCACCTCCTGTTACTGAGTAGTAAGTATTTGTATTATGGTGTTCAGTGTAAGGAAACCCCTTACCATAGACATAAATTACATACTCCAATATCAACTTTATCAGTAATAAAGATCATGCCTTATTTTCATATCTGACTTCCCTTTTCATGATATTTTCAGCTTGGTTCACAACTCAGATATGAAAGTTCCCCTAGAATACCCAATAATATGAAATGCATACCTGCTACTTAATCCATATATAATAATAACAACGGCAATAACAATATCAAAATAACCATTAAGTGCTAGTCAACGTGCTATAAGTATCACAAACATTTTCTTTAATTCTTACCACAACCTTGAAAAGTAGGTATCATCCTCATTGGGTTTTTTGTTTGTTTGTTTGTTTGTTTGTTTGATTTTTGGAGGGGAGGGATAAGAAAATTCAATGAAAAGCTAAGAATATGGAGGTCACACAGCAAAAATCAGCTCAGGTCATCTCGAATGCTTTCTTGCTCCATAGTAAATCAAACCACTACCTTTATTTTACAGGTCTCTCACCTGAGGTGATGCACAGCTCCCTTCATCAATGTGCTCTTCCCAAATGAGGGCTATATTTATATGAACGTTTTACTATTTAACCTGATATACAATTGGGCAATGCCCAATAGATTAATTATTAGATGTGTTATTGTTTTTTTCCCAACTGTTAGAACAAACACCATAAAATGAGATAACTTAAACAACAGGAATTTATTGGCTTATGGTTCTGAGACTCGGAGAAGTACAAAATTGAGGTGTCAAGAAGGCAATGTTTTCTCCCCCAAGATTGTGGCATTCTGGGGGATCCTTGGAGTTCCTTGGCTTTTCTATCACAAGGCAATGTAGATAAGGGTATCTTCTCCTTTCTCTTCGGGGTTTCGTTGACTTCTAGCTTCTAGTTCCCTGTGGCCTCTCTGTCTCTATGGTCTTCCTATAAGGCCTCCAGTATTAGGGTAAAGACTTACCATGATTCCGTTAAGCCACACCTTAACTGAAGTAACTTCATCAATCAGTTCAGATCCACAAGAATGGATTTAGATTAAGAACATGTTCTCTGTGGTACATAACTCCAAGCCACCACAATTATAAATATGTGGTGTTAGCTGACTACACAACACAAACTCTCTACATAATGGCTAAATTTTCCATTTTACTCGTAACTAATACTGACATCCAGCATGAGGCTAAAGAGATCTGAGATATGGTTTCTAATATTCATAAGGCTTTACTGGATAATGATGAAGAGGAGAGAAACTAACATTTGTTAATTGCCTCACACAAAATTTTTATTATGCTAGATACTTATATAAATTACTTCATTAAATCCTCAGAATAGCCTATGAGGTGAGTATTATCATCCTCTCTGTACAGCTGTATAAATTCAGTGTAGAAAGGTAAATAAACATGCCCCAAGTGGCGAAGTCTGTATTTGATATTTCTAAGGGAGGAACAATTCCACAACTCCCCAAATGGCCTTGAGTTAAATGAACTCAAATTTTGTCAGGTACATATTATAACTGATTTTATTCAAAATATTTAACAATAATTTTTTGCACCAACACACACCAAACCATGACTCCTGCCATTCCAGCCATTACTTATTTAGGATTATGGGAAATGAAGGCGACTGTGAAGGGGCTAGGAGGCAGTATGTGGCATTCAGGAAACTCAGGAAAGCATATATTTACCAACTTATCAGGAAGCATTTCAATATTTTAACAGCTGGTACAATTGTACCAGTGCCATTTTGCTGGAAATTTTTAAAACTCTAATCCACAATATGCAGAAGCATCACCAAGACAAATCATGTAAATTGAATAAATTTTAAGGGACGATATGTCCTTTTGCGTTCTCAATAATTGGCTATGACTGTTGCAACACTTATTCAGCTAAACAGAAGATGTATATCAGTGCTTCTCCAAGTTTTAACCCATTCTCCCTACAATGTTTAATCATGCTGTTTTTTTTGTGCTTTTCTATCACTTACAAAATGTTTTGATGAACCATTTCATGCTATTAACTGTGTACCTAGAGTCTCAGCGATTTAATTCTTACTGTATTTGATAGCCACGACTAAAACATGCTATGTATCATACAAAGAACACATACTGGACCTCTCACCAGCACTGAAGAGCTCAGCATGTGGCAAGAGCATATGGCACATCATAAAAATCACAGATTTTAATGACTTATTGGAATGTTATTGTACAATAATTTAATTTGTTTAATCCTTCTCCTTAATAAAATTTTTAAACAAAAAATGGTTTTTTAAAGCACCACATTGTTAAAATTTAAAATCATATAAAACACGAGAAAATGTTTTTTTCACTTCAATGATAAAACTTTATGTTATATACACTGGTCATTCTTGGAAAATATTTGAAAATTATGTAAAGGAAAAAAGAAAACCTATGCTTACTGTTAAATATGTGATAAAGCACATAGTTGAAGCAATAGCTTATCACAATTTTAACCAGTTATAAGATTACATGTATCTGATTAACTTTCAAGATTAAACTAGTTTAAAATAGTCTCTGAATATAAATATAGACTTGGAAAAACAGTCCATGAATTTCTCATAGCATAAGTTTCTTTCCTCTTTTGATTTACACTGAAGTGTTTCATTTTATAGATAATCACAAACTGAGATTATTAAAATGCATTGGTAATAAAAAGAAGCTAGGGTCAAATATGTGTCAGAGTATAGCAATAAAAATATCTTCTGACTTTAATATAGGTACTGTTATGAATTTGTTTTTCTAAATTAAATATAAATCAATGCATACTGAATAATTATTTTTAATAAACCAGATGATAGGCAGTAATTTTGCTTTCCCTTGACATTAATGAATATACATCTCATTCTTTCCTTATTGGACCCTATATGAAACAATATCCTACCAATCTTTAATAGAAAACATCACTCTTTAAAATGTCAATAGGCTTATTTATTCCACAGACAACTGATATTTTAATACATGAAACAGTATTTGAAGTAACTGGAAAATAAAATTTCAAACTTAATATTTAACTTTGAGGCTACTCACCACTCCTGGCTTACAGCTGTAATAGCAATGCTTGGAAGTGTCGTCAAAGGCAGCGTGGTTGGCCGGCAAATGCCATCTCCCTCGGGAGTCCGTGCCCTTTCACTCTGTCTTTGGGACAGTGGTGGTAACTGTAAGCTTCCTGAGCAACACCTTCTCCCTCTCCAGAGGTCAATCCCGAGTGTGTTACTGGAAGAACTGTAGGATTTACTCAAGCTACATTCAAAATAATCCTTAACATTCTGGAGGAACCACAGGGAAAGAAAAAAGAAGAGAAAGAAAATGAAATTCAAATGTTGAAAGTGATGCATTGTAAAGTAAAATAAGAAACTAGATGATCCAGCTGTCATTCATGAAGGTCTGATTCATTATCTCACAACTGGAAAACACTGCTGTCAAAAGATTAAGAGAAAAAAAAAAAGAGGGGACTGAATCTGAACTTCCAGAATAAAAATATCATTTGCATATTCTTGGCTATCTTTATGTATTGTAGAGCATATTTGCCAGTTATAGCATATGGTTTGAAAGGCTTTTTCTTTTCTTTTAATATGCTAAAATGAAACCTTATCATTGAAAATATTTTCATGATGAATGTTATTCTACAACAGGAGAACAAACTATAAGAGCTAAAGTATAAAATTCCTTGTTAAGTGTGTTTTAAAATAAAAATATTATCTATCTTAAGAAACAGGATATTGATAACTACGGGTGATATGCTACAAAAGGCCTTCTAATGTTTATGTGAATGGAATACTTGTGAGAAGACAAAGATATTAAACTGTAAGTCATGATGAGAGTTGTTCATGCTTTCCATATTTCTTGGTGACTATGGTTTCTGGTACTGTCTGGAGTGGGAGTCCCCCCATGAGTCCTGTATGATGTACCATTCGTGCGAGCTCAAAGATAGGAAAATGTTATAGTCCTGAAAATGGCCACTTGGAATTGAAAAGCTGTAATTTTTACTTTCCACTCTTATCTTAACAGGGATAATGGAAGTCCCAACACCAGGCTAAAGTGTTTCACGTGAGAGTCATTCTGTGGCCCAAAAAAGACAGGTCCTTCAGAATAAACTCAGGAAGACTTGGGTCTAAACCTGAGGTTTAAACAAACAAAGGTCTGCTACCCCCATTTCCTCCCCATACTTGACCCATATAGAAGTATTAACTCAAGTTTGAGGGTCTAGTTGGGTTCCTTCAGCAATATATGTCATACACATGTTATGAAATTTGCACTGTGCTACTTATCAAGTATACAATAGCAAAGAGAGGTTTAGTATCTGTTGTCACAGATTTATATTTTAGTGATTTATGCTTACATGATTCACACAAAACCACACCATAGCTCACAGTTTGATGATGATAATCTGGGCATGGAAAGGAATGACATTTTTTCAGGGAACCCACTATCCTGAGTTGTCAATGGGATATAACCATTTCTTCATTTATTTGTCTTATGGTTTTGGAATAATGTTTATTTTAAATTCAGGAGAACCACCATTCAGTAACAGGAAGAAGACAGAACAATCTAGAATTTTCCAGAGTTTGAAATATTCTGAAATGTGTCTAGTGTTTTACTGTTTAGTAACTAGTTATTATATTAAATCCACTTGAGGCCTAGAACATACTGCATGTTTTATGTTTTGTATGTACGTGTTTGTGTGTATGTGTTAGAAATAAGAAGTGAAGAGGAGAGCCTAGTATATATGAGTTTCTTTATCAAAAAAATTACGAACTAGTTGCAGAAACAGAATATACAAAGTCATTCTGAAAGGATTTAAGATCAAATTAAAAGCAAGAAATCATACCTAATAAATAAGTCTAGCCTTAAATATATATATAAAGAAAATAAATTATCAGAGAAACAAAGCCTTGAGTGTATACTGATCTGCTGTGCAAGAAACAGTGCGTCAGAGAACTGAAATGAGGATATCTTTAGCTAAACCAGCAACAGACTCCTAATAAAGTTATTGGATATTTTCACTATTTTCTCTTTTAGAAAACAGAAATATTACAAACCAAGTTTAAGTTTCATAAATACACTAAATGGGTATTTATTTGGTGCTTGTTATTTGAAAAATAACATTCCCAAATCTCTTCCACACTGACTTGCCAACCTGCTTGAATTAATAGATTTTAAATCATTTTTTTTAATTAAAGGGATTCGTTTCAAAAGACCTCAGTTAACAGAAAATGCATTGTCATAAAGTAAGAACATAATAGAATAGCTTTTTAGAATTCAAGTTAAACACTGAAAACATTAAGATTGCTTTGCAAACACTCATTAACCCATGCAGAGTTATTCATAATTGCTTCAAAATCTCTAATTTTCATACCCATAATGACTTCATACACTACTCCCAAATATCACTAACAACTTCAAAGGTAAAATATGATTTAATTAAGTCACCTGATTCTCAATTACCAAGAGTGGATTTGTAGTCTTGGACTGATTTTCCAATTTTAACCACCATGGTTGACTCTATACCACTCATAGGTTCAAAGATTTTTGGGAAAAGAACATTAATTTGAATGTTCCCTCTGGAAATTACAATTTTTAAAATGCATCATGCCCCCCAAAACACACCTTATATCTCAATTCCAATGAAACAATCTACTTTTGGATTATTCTCATATCCCTGGATAATCAATTGCTTAAAAATCAATATTCTTGCCAATGTAATTTCAAAAGGTTATCACAATGGAGAAGACAGTGTGAAATCTTGCACCTAAGTAGAAAAAGCTTTGCTGGGAGGAGTGAGGGCAGACACCAAAAGGAGTGATTTCTTCAGTTTCTCTTCATATCAAAACCCACAAAGTTAGGACCAATGAAATGTGAGGAAAGACTTATTGGAGCATAAAGAGTCAAGGGTTTTGTTGTTGTTTTGCTTTGTCTTTTGTTTTATCTATTTCAGTCATTTCTGGGGTTGGCTCTATTTGTTTTTAATTCTTCTAATAAACTCTTGGTGACCAAATGGGGTTAGGTTTTTCCCAGGATTTCTAGTGTGTTTGGTGCACATTCAATTCAGGCCATATGCCAGAGTTTTTCAAACCTACAAAAGCAGAAATGGAGATATAAACATCCAGTGACACTCAGGGTCCCTATCATGATACCCCAGGAAACAAAAATGAAAGTTGTTTTGTCTTTGAAACAGGTGGTTTTATTATAGGCAATCACCATCAATTACAAAAAAGATAGTTGGCCTGGAAAAAATTCTTATATAGCTCTGAATTTTCCTGACTTTTTTCATTCATTTGAAATAATCTCCTGATACCCAGTGACTGGAAATTCAGAACTATAACCATAATATAGATGTGAATATTTGTCTTTTGGTTATGATAGATAGATGATAGATAGATAGATAGATAGATAGATAGATAGATAGATAGATAGATAGATAGATAGATAGATGATAGATAGATAGAGGATGGAAGTCTGTACTTAGGTTATCACCATTAGTACGGAGAAATAAGAATATGATTTAAGTGACATTCTCTTCTGGTCCAGGAGCATGGAAGGGAATAATAAAGGAAGGAAAGGTTGTGAGAGGTGATGACAGCAGAAAACTAACTAGGTCCACAACACAAACAAGTAAAAACAGCAATGGCAAAGGAGTGCGTTTTGGAAGGCAAGAGCCTTTTAGCACACCCAAGTTTCTCTCTGCTCCCACAGATTCTAGAAGTTTTCACAAACCCCAGTGGGGACACAGAAGGAAGTTGAGAATTAAGCCTCAGCATGGATGTCAAGGGGTTTGCTTCAGCATGAAGCAAAGGTAACACAGAGTCTTTGGGTGAGCAGCCCAAAGGTCAGGGTTAGAGAGAAAGCAGAGGTGAATCTTTTAAAGGAATAGAAGCCCCACTGAGAGTTGAGGGAAAGCGCCCAGGCAGTGGGGAAGAAAGTCAAATTCTCAGTGACCAGACAAGGTACACTGCTCACATGGAGAATAAGTGTCACCTGTTACACCTCCACTGTGCTTCAGCAAGCTGGTCCAAGAGCAGAGACTGACAGCTAAAGACCCGGGAAAATGAGCTATTCCTCAACTGGACAGCAGGAAAAGCCAGTGGGAAAGGACAGAACAAGACTACACACCTCTTACCCCCCCGCTCCTATAAGGTAACAAAGTTAAATATCCTTTTGCCCACATGCCACTTAATTAAAAAGAAGGAGTAAGAACTGGGAGAAATCCTAAAAGACTGGGCATTTACCACCAGCACCACACCACCATCCAAAAGAACACCATTTTATATTAATTGGCAAGTTTAACTCCTCCTCCACCACCTCGGCCGGTCTCAGCCCCTTCCCCACCCATGAGATAGGAGCTTAACAAGATGAGTCTGATACAGAAAGTAAGGAAAATTACTTCTTTTACCTTCCCTCCTCCCTTCCTTCCATCTTTCCTTCTTTTCCTTTGCATATCTGATTAATGCAGTGTATAATTTCAGCTAATTACACACAGAAACTAGGTAAGGACAATTAAAGGCACACTGTTTGGGGACTGGTTAATTGAACGCAAAAGGAAAGAATCTCAACTGATCAAAATCCAACTCTTGAAAATGTTGCATTTGGAGACTTCTTCAGATAATGTAGAGCAGTGCTTCTCAAACATAATGGTCATATTTAGTTACCCTTGGATCTTGTTAAAATACAGTCTGATCTGAAGGTCTGAGCTGTGGTCTGAGGCACTGCATTTCTAATAAACACCTTGGTGATGCCCATGCTGCTGGCCTTAGGACCACACTTCAAGTAGCAAAGACCTAGAGGACGTGTACATCACAAATTCTTAGGAAGAGGTCCCAAAGACCCTGCTATAGGATGTGACTCCCAAGGCTTAGCTGTATATGGGTAAAAATATGGAAGAAAGTCATCAGAGGACTGATGATGCAAATACTATGGAAGGAAGAATTATCTAAGAGTAAGGATATTGGTAGTTTTGTGACTAGGAACTACAAAGCTGAAACTGAGCCCATCTCCAAGCTGCAAGGAAGAGTCTACCTTACAGAGAGCTGCTGGGTTCAGGTGATGCCAGGGTCCAAGTCCTAGAAATACTTCATCGCTTAGGAGTGGTGTTAAACAACCTCT
This sequence comes from Chaetophractus vellerosus, assembly GCA_004027955.1. Taxonomy (NCBI): domain Eukaryota; kingdom Metazoa; phylum Chordata; class Mammalia; order Cingulata; family Chlamyphoridae; genus Chaetophractus; species Chaetophractus vellerosus. Next base: position 12,303 of record PVKH010026524.1, read on the forward strand.
TTGACTAGAAGTATTGGTTGATTTCTTTATTGAAAAGGCAAAAAGTGAGTGGAATATGGTAACTCTGACTTTTAAAACTTACATCATCAGCCGTCACTGTCATCACACTCCTGCTTTTCTTCATTATAGAGGTAAAAAATATCCTTTCTAAGGATGCTTTTTTTCAATGCTGCTTTGATGACAAATTTTAAGACCTAGAGAGAAAAAAAGCACAGAGATACAAAGAATATCTTTTGTATCCTTAGTTAAATACAAATATGTAGCTTATTTCTATTCTCCAAACTCACATTTGAAATGATTACGGTATATTTGTATAAGTAAACATCACAATTTACCAAGCCAATTTAAACATGACAAACTGAAATATGAGGTTCACAAAATACAAAAAATTCAAATATAATTGAGCAGAGAGAATAAGACTAGAGGGTAAGATTTAAGCCCCCAAATAATCAATGATCATGAGGAATATTCTTATATTCATGTAGAACTTTGTAGCTCACAAAGTACTTTCACATACACATTTTCTCTTAATAATCATAACAGTCTGAGATTATTTTTTGCCTTTCTCTTTCTGATGAGAGAACAAAGGGTCAGAGTGGCAGTTTGACATTGTTTATGAATTCCAAAAATAGATATTGGATTGAGTTTGTAAACTGGTCTGTTCCTCTGGGCATATTAGATTATATTAAATTCAGAGGTTTCATTTTTACTTGATTAAATTATGACTACAGCTTTGATTTGGTCATGTCAGTAGGACGCTGAGGTCCTGCCCAACACAGAAAATGAGAGAGTTTTAGTTTTTGATGCTGGAGCCCCGGGGAAAGAGCTGAGCCGTTCACCTGATAGTTTACAGCTGGCCTTTGGAGCAAGCAGAGCAGCTG
>PVKH010026525.1:0-13197 GCA_004027955.1 Chaetophractus vellerosus
TTGCCCTGTCCGTGGCAGCTTTTTTTTTGCCCTGCCCACGGCGGCTCTGGCCCGCCCATGGCAGCTTGCCCTTCTCAAGGCGGTCTGCCTGCTAGGAGAGGTCCCCGGGAACCGAACCCAGGGCCTCCCATGTGGTATCCCAGTGCGCTCTTTATCCACTGAGCTATCTAGCCGGGCCCCCCAAAGTTTTAAAGACAATGATTTTCAACCTAAAAATTTTATATCCAGCCAAACAATTAAGTGTGAGGGGTAAAAAAAAGTAAAGAACTTTGCAGACATGTGAGGACTAAAAAAATTTAACTCTCCTGCACCCTTTCTCAAGAAGTCTCTGAAGATATGTTCTGGTTAAAAAGAGCAAATAAGAAAGATGATGTGGGATCTAGGAAACAAGGGTTCCAGTACATGAGAGAGGTGAAGGAAATTACCAAGACAAAGGGGAACACATTGCCTGACATTGACAGCTGTACTACAGGCTAGGGAGAAACCAATTCAGATGATAGAAGGATGGAGGGCTCCAGGAAGGCAAACCCCAAAGGGAAAATCACATTTATAGATTATATGAATATGTGAACCTATTGAAGAGAGCTATACAATTCTGCCTGAGAGTTTGGTAGTAAATTAATACATGAATAAGTATATGGAAAACTAAGCAAATAGAAAAACAAAGTAAGTATTAATCCCAGGAAAACAGAAAACATGAAAAGGACACATAATCATATTTATTATACTACCACATTATACTCATCTGTGAGTGTTTGCAAGGGGGAAATAAATACAAGGGTGGAGGAGTAAAGAATGAGTTAAATCTTCATCTGACTTGGTGAGAATAAATAGAAAATGTCTATGATTGAAAATCAAGAAATAGAAGAATAACTATGCGCTTAAGATATATGGAGGTATATAATAGAAGAAACAACTAAAAAGGTTTAAAAAGGATTACCACTAGTGTTGAGAATTAGATAAGGAAGGGTAGGACTATTTTTATCATAAACTTTATAACACTTTATTTGACTTTTAAATATATATACATGTATTTTGTGATAAAATATATATTATGTAGGAAAAAGAAAGACATACACCAAAATGTTTACAGTGGTTATTTCTGGATACTTTCCAGAATTTATTTACTTTGTCCTTTTAGGCATTTTCAAAGTTTTCTTCTTTGAGCATATATTACTTTTGTAATTAGCAAAATAATAAATAATTACCCACAAATACACACACAGACAAGTTCATGAGCTACGTTAAAATGGCATACTAGCTACATAAAAAGTAATCAGAGAGAATATCCTAGTACAGAGCTATTTTGGTAGCATCATTTTTATGGCATAATTAATTTAACAAAAAGACTTTAAAATACTCTTAACAAGGATAGTATTTATATTTCCCAAAATAAAACACAAGTTGCCCAAGTTGTCAAAGGGTATAAGTAATCCACTCCTGTAAATAATCACTTGCCAGTGAAGCAGTGTTGCTTCCTTGAAGCAGGTGAGGACCCTGGAAGACCACGATCAAGGCAGCTGCACTCCTCTCATTACTCAGCTGAAGCAGTCCCTGAGGAATCTGGTTCAGGGAATGCAGAGGACCTAGTCTCATCTCTGTTGGGCAGTATGGCTGCTAGAATAATATGCTAGGGATGGGGGACGTTGGGGCTAGAGACACTGTCTCCAAGGGAGCCCAGATGCTAATAGGTTCAGGTATAGTAGTTCCTTGCTCAACTAGTAGAGTTGTCCTTCACCCAGCTGTGTAGTAGCCTTGTGCAACAGAACCAGCACCCAGAGCAGCTGCTCCCTGCAAGTCCAGCAGCCTGACCATAGGTAAGAGTGGCTTCCTGTAGGGACATTCCCTGCCTTGGAAGCAGGGCCTGACCCCAATTTATTTTTTTATTATTATTTTTTTTTACTATACATCCCCCCCTTCTGCTTGTTCTTGCTGTGTTCATTTTTCTCTGTGTTCCTCTGTGTCTGCTTGTCTCCCCCTGCTGGGGTGACCTGCCGAGTCAGCTCACCGGCGCCGCGGCCCGCCTGCTCACAGGGGCTCGCCCTTGCTCACGGGGGCTTGCCTTTTTGCCCGCGGGGGCTTGCCTTTGCCCGCGGAGGCATGCCCTGCCCGCGTTGGCTTGCCTTCTCAAGGTGGTCTGCCCATCTGAGGAGGCCCGGGGACCGAACCTGGGGCCTCCCATGTGGTAAACCGGCACCCTAACAACTGGGCTACAGCCGGCCCCCCTGGCCCCAATTTAAATGGAATTTTGTTGGTCCCTGAGGTGCATGAGTATCTGAGAAATGGTAAATAACTTGGGCTTGACTAATTCAGACTAGTGCATTTTTTTTTCAAGGATTAGTGATCACTTTCTGTTCTTTTAGTTCTCAATATCCCAGTAATACAAGCAAAATAGATTAAAGAAGCAAAGTAATTTCTTTCCTGGGTCTCTTGACATCATCCAAACTCCAGAAATCATTTAATTTTAGAAGCTTAATTTACTCTGTGGTCTTGATATTGTTTCATTTTGAGTGGGTAACTGATTAATGCTGAAAGGATCTAGGTAATAGGAATTATTTCTACTATATTGCCAAAACTGTGTTTAAGAGTCTCTAGCAAAAACCACTAGTTGTGTTAAAAAAACACCCCTTGATCACTAAGCCTAAAAGCACTAGTCTAGTAAGTTCCTTCCATGTACTTTACCTCCAACCATAGAGAATTCACCATTCCTGTTATTTGCCATGCACTCACTCTCTTCTCTGCTTTCACTCCTGTTGGTCCCGCAATGTGGTATACTCTTGCCCCATGTACTCTGCCTATGGAAACACTACTTACTCTATAAAGTTCAGCTAAATGTCAACTTTTTCTCACCACTCACCATTGGAATGAATTAATCTTTCCTATTTTATTCGAATCTCTATTACATTTATTTGGTTACCTATTTGCTTCTCCCACTAGACTAAAAGCTCCTCCCATTTATATCCACATCCCATGGCATCTGACCCTGTATTGGCACACAGTAGGCCTGCAATGATAACCACTTGTTAGATATGGTTGAATTGGAGATAGCAAGAAGATTTAGGCTATGTTTAATACTCTAATGCACATGTATAACCATGGTTCTCATTTCAATCATCAGGGCATAAATCCCTTAACAAGACTCATTAACTTTGAATTCATTCACTCATCAAACTAAAACTGAGCACCTACTGTGCCACTCTGTGCTAGGTTCTGGTGATTCTAAGACAACAGAGCAAGCATGGAGGAGAGGGGTAGACAAGAAAGCTTTCCCAGGGGAGGAGAGTTAGGTCAACCTGAGTCTTATTTAAAGAAGTGCAAGGGAAGCAGATGTGGCTCAGGTGACTGAACTCCTGCCTACCACACAGGAGGTCCAGGTTCGGTTCCCTGCACCTCCTATAGAAGATGAGCAAGATGGCAAGCTGGCGTGACGGGCTGGTGTGATGGGCTGGCACGATGGGCTGGCGCGACGGGCTGGCAACAAGATGATGCAACCAAGAGACAGCGAGAAAATACAATGACATAACAAAAAGCAGGGAGCGGAGATGGCTCAGGCAATGAGGTGCCTCCCTCCCACATCAGAGGTCCTGGGTTCGGTTCCCGGTGTCCCCTAGAAAGGGAAGACCAGCACACAACACAAAAAACAGACACAGCAAATGCAAACAATGAGGGAGTGGGGAGAAATAAATAAATAAAACAAATCTTTAAAAAAATAATTTTAAAAAGTTACAAAGTAGTGCAAGCCAGCCAGAGGACTGAAGAAGCTTGAGGATAGGTGGGCAGTGTTCTAGATAGAGGAAGTAATATGAGCAAAGACAAGGAGCAGGGAGAGTAGGTTGTGACCATTTGAAGTTCTTTTATGAATCCCCGAAAGAGAAAGATTACATTTTTTAACAAATCCGTTCCTGTGGGTGTGACTTTTGATTGGACTATATCAGTAAGGCATAACTCAGGTTGATTCTCTGCCCTCTTGCTGGGTCTTATATAAACAGAGACACAGAGAGAAAGGAAGCTGCCATCAATATGTCTACCCCTCTGCCATGTGAGAGAGAGGACTGCAGGAAATCAGAGAAGTCCCAAGAGGCTGAGAGAGGTCCCAGAGTCTGGAACCAACAGAATACAGAGGCACGGAAAGAGGTCCCTGAGGGGCTTGGCCTACGGATGTGAGTCCTGCTATATCCCGATCACCACATGGCAGGACACCAGGCTCAAGAGTATCTGACTTTAGTGAGAAAGTATCTCTGATGGTGACTTGACTTAGACTCTTTATAACCTCAGAGCTGTAAGCTTTTACCCCCAAATAAATCCCCTTTATAAAAGCCAACACATTTCTGGTACTTTGCATAGGCAGCCCTGTAGCAAACTAAGACAGGCCATACCTGTGGGAATCATCACAAGTAGGTTTAAAGTTAAGAACATTTCTGTGAATGGGACATTTAAAGTTAAGATACTTTTAGAAGTATATTTCAAGTTTAAAAACAATTTTTTAAAAAGCATCTTGGTTTTCAAGCTTTTTAAGTTAAACTGTTTTTAACATGCTTCTTATAGTTGTTCTCTTTGCCATCTGCCATATTTCCATGATCCCAATGGGAAATATTTGTTTGTTCAACAGTATTTGTGTAGTAGCTACTATATGCTAGATAAGCATTATGCTAGGAACACAGGTTGCTAGTAGTGAACTAGGCAGATACCATTCTTGCCCTTGTAGAGCTTACAGAATAGTATGTTATGCTGATTTTAAGCAAATAATTTTAAGAGTGCTGAGTACTACAGAAAGGAAAGCACGGGACTTCTGGAAGAAATTTAAGAGGCAGTGAATCTTGTCCAGGAGGTTCTAGCTAAGACCTGAATGATGAGTTGGAGTTGGCCAAATGAGGGAAGCTGGGAAGGGGGTAGTTGGAGAAGAGTGGACCTGAAAGAGCATGATCTAAGACCAAGAGGCAAGAAACAAGAGTAGACTGATGCAGACACTGAAAGAGGTAATAGCAGGGCTGGTGAGAAATCATCAAAGGGAAATGAGGTTGAAGGACTGGGCAGGGCCAGACCTAAGCACTTAAAAACAAGTTAAATGTTTTTAACATTTAGATGTGGCTCAAGCGATTGAGTGCCTGCTTCCCACATGGGAGGTCCCAGGTTCAGTTCCTGGTGCCTCCTAAAAACAAACAACAAGCAACCAGATGAAAAAAGAACCAACTCAGGGGAGCTGATGTGGCTCAGTGGTTGAGTGCCAGCTTCCTACATACAAGGTCCCAGGTTCAATTCCAGCCCCAGTACCTCAAAAACAAACAAACAAAACAAAACAAAACAAAACAAACAGATTGTGATTTAGGACTTAATCCCAAAGACAAAATAAAATGGTTTGTGAGAATTAAACAGGAGGTTACAATAAGGATCAAATATATATATATATATCACTCTAGATGGGATGCAGGGATTGCTGCTAGAGAACTGGCAAGTAATCCAAATGGCAGATAATGAAGAGACCTGAGAGAGTTCAAGAAATATTGAAAATCCCACCCCAAAGATTTGAAATCAGGGACACAAACAGATATTTGCACATCAGTGTTCATAGCAGCATTATTCACATTTAACAAAAGATAAAAGCAGCCCAAGTGTCTATAAACAGATGAATGGATAACAAAGTGAAGTACATACATACAATGGAATATTATTCAACCATAAAAAGCAAGTTCTGATACATGTGAGAGCATGGATGAACCTCAAAGGCATCATCTTGAGTGAAATAAGCCAGACACAAAATTTGTAATATCTCACTGTGACAGTTTCAAGGTGTTTTATGAATCCCAAAAAAGAAAAAGATGTTTTTAAACTAATTCCTGTGGATGTGAGACCCTTTTGATTGGACTACTTCAGTGAGGTGCAATTCAGATTGAGTCTCTGCCCTCTTGCTGGGTCTGCTATAAAATGGAAACACTGAGAAAGGAAGCTGCCATATTTGATCCTGCAATGAGAGAGAGAGGAATCCAGGTTCACCCACAGCTGAGTTCAAGATGAGCTGCTGAGAGAGGCTCAAAGAGTTGAGGCCCAGGGAGAGATGAACCAAATGCCTGATAGCTGACAGCTAAACTCAGGAAGAAAGCAGAGCAGCCAAGATTGAGAGAGGAAGCCCAGAAAGAGACAAGCCCTATACCTAGTTGTCCACAGTTGAGCTCCAGAGACAGTATAATCCAGAGGGGGAGGCAAAGATAGACACCAGGATCAACAGTAGCTGACTTTGCTGAGAAGGCATCTCTGAAAGTTGCCTTGATTTGGACATTTCACAGCCTCAGAACTGTAAGCTTTTACCCCAAATAAATCCCCTTTCTAAATGCCAACACATTTCTGGTACTTTGCATCAGCAGCCCTGTGGCAAACTAAGACACTCACTGATGTGAAATAATTGGAATAAGTAAATTCATAGTCAGAAACTAGAAAACAGGTTACCAGTGACTGGTATGGGGATAAGGAATGGGGATTTAATGCTTAACTGAGTTTCTCTTCGGGGTGAGGAAAAGTTTTGGTAATGGATGGTGGTGATGGTAGCACAACACTGTGAATGTGATTAACATCACTGAATTATATGTTTGAATGTGGTTAAAGGGGATATTTTAGGTTGTATATATGTTACTAGAATAAATATTTTTTAAAACCATAGGATTGTGTGGCAGTTTGAGATTATGAATTCCATAAAGAGAGATTAAGTTTGTAAAATGGTCTGTTCCTCTGGGTATGATAGCCTATGATTGTATTAGATTCAGCTGAGATGTCTTTGATCCAATTATGTTAAGATTGGGCTTGGGTTTGACCACGTAAGGAGGGTGCAACTCAGTTTAAGTCCCCGCCCCCTTGGTGGGCTATATAAACGGACACTCAACTCAAGAAAACACACAGAAGAAGGCAAAGGAAGAAAGAGAGCTCCATAGACATGGCAGAGGAGAGAATTTTGATCTTGCAGCACCAGGAAGAGAGATGAGCCATTAGCCTGATAGTTTGCAGTGCAGATAAAGCCCGGAAAGAAACAAACCCTATGTCAGCCTACAGCTGAGATCAGAAGAAGCTGGGCCCACAGAGCCTTAAGAGGAGGAAGGAGAGACTAGACCGCCATCTTACTTCAACACATGGCAACTGACTTGGGTGAGAAAGTACTTCTTATGGTATGTTGAGTTAGACTCTTTAGGGCCTTGTAACCGTAAGCTTTTAACCCAAATAAATACCCTTTATAAAAACCAATAGATTTCTAGTACTTTGCATCAGCACCTCTTTGGCTTACACAGACTGTTAAACACAAAACAGTGAACCCTAATGTAAACTATGGACAATAGTTAACAGTACAGTTACAATAATACTGTTTCATCAATTGTAACAAAGGTACCACACTAATGCACAGTGTTAATAATGGGGTGGACATGCATAAACGGTAATTCTGTATTTTCTCCATGATTTTTCTGTAAGCCTACACTTCTCTAATAATAAAAAAATGTATGTACAAACATGAAACAAAAACAAAAACACAATTATGTAAAAAAGAAATATTTAAGAAGTTGAATAATCAAGACTTGGTGATTACCCAGACTTTTGGAAGTAAAGAAAAAAGAAAGGTAAATGATACTAGCTTTTCTTTATTGAACACTTACAAAATGCCAGTCACTTAATAAGCATGATCTATAATTCTTATATGGATCCCATTTTACAGATGAATAATTACCATCACAGAAAAGTAATATAATTTGCCCAAGGAAAATAGCTAATAAGTGACAGAGCTGGGATTTGAATTTAGTTTTCTTGTCCATGCTCTTTTCATTCTATTCTTACCTTGTCAAAGTTGAAGTGGAAAGGGAAGAAATTCTTTTGAGACTCAATTCTCACCCTTTGACACTTTAAACCTTTTTGTCTACTGCTTGCTTGTTTTCTTTTTCCAATATAGTTGTCCAAATCCACTTTATATATATATATATATATATATTTAAAAGCCTGAGTTTTTTCCAAGAGGTTGGTCTAACACCAGGCAATGCTGTTGAACACTTAGTGACTTTTTAAAATCAATATCCTTGTTTTTGAAGAACTGATAAAAATAATTCTGGAGGCCTTTTCATTTCTTTGTGATTACTTACTGAATAGTGCACTCTATTATTTCTATTATCTTTAAGCTTCCAGGGCCAAAGCAATTATTATTTTGGCTGGATCTCACTTCCCATTTTCACGCTAAAGACAAATACTTTCTTTCCCACTTTGGTTCAAGTTTTTAAAAATATCTTTCTCAATTTACACAACACCTGGGCATTCAACATTGAGAAATTATAATGAAATAGTTAACTGACTTTCAAACATGTGATGAAATGCAATTTTGTTTGCAAAGACATGGAAATGTTCCTATTTTGATTTCCTCTTTCCAGAAGCACATTTTTGTTTCAGTTCTGTATTAAGTATGATCATTGAGTTTAAGTTTCTATATAATCTTTTTATTTGTACCAATACAACTGCATATTCCTTAAATTAAATTCCTTTTCATATAACTAGAGAAATCAGTGACTTCAACCTGTAAATGATCTCTGGTAACATTACAAAATGTTGGGGGAGTAGGAAAGAAATTGTTGCAAATAGTGGAATGGGATCAAATTCTTGGGTTGTATATTCACCCCTTTTGAAAAAAAAAAACATTTTATTTCTGCTCTTAGCAATCAAATAAGATAATATGCTTAACTTTTTATTAACAATAATTAATGTGTACACATTAATTGGAGATGATATTGTTTTCCCTTTTGGAATTGCTCTAAATTGATTTGGGTGCAGCCACCCTATTTTAGCATCTTTCACCCCATGGTCAATAGCATACCTCTGTGGTTGCAGGAATGGGAATAGTGTATTTGCAAGTCAGTGGAATAGGAACTGAGCCCACTAACATAGACTCATTTACACAAGTGTCTCACAATAAGCCAGCCTGATCCAAAGATTATGAGGGCTGGCATCAGTGTCTCACAAATTTCTTTTGGAAAACAGTCTCCTCAACTGCTGATTCAAAATGATGTTCAAGGGAAGCAGATGTGGCTCAAGTGGTTGGGCTCCCGTCTACCATATGGGAGGCCCTGGGTTCGGTTCCCCAGGGCCTCCTGGTGAAGGCAAGCTGGCCCGCGCCCGTGGAGAGCAAGATAACCCAACAAGGGCAGATAAGCAGTCCCAGAGGAAACGTGCAGCAAATGGACAGAGAAAGCAGACAGCGAGCACAAGTGACAAGGGTGGGGGTGGGGGGATAAATAAAATTTTTTTTAAAAAATTATGTTCAGTTGAAGAGTAACTTAGTAAATTAGGAAAGCTGTTATAAAAAAAAATAGGATGGTAAACTCTAACCTGCTCAAACAAATGAAGATATTTTTAAGTTTCCCCTATAACTGTACTGTCTCCTAAAATAGAAGCTTACAAACACGAACACACATACACACAACTACAAACTGGGCTGTGTTGTGCATTTAGTTTGATTCAGTTCATCACAAGCTTGAAATGTTATGAGGATGGGATCAGGACTTTTTCTTCAGCAGAGCCCAGATCTGAGAACTGACAAGGTCCTAGAGATCCACCTGTGCTTTGCAAGCATGTCACCAGTTTTTCAGAAATATAGGGGATCTCTCCCTGCTTTACAGCCAAGCTGCCAGGTTATTGGGTTGCTGGGGAGTTTTCTTTGTTCTTCAGCTTAGCCTCCTGTTTTCTGGTCTTGGGAGATCTTTCAGCCTTGCTGCCCCTTATGCTCGGGCCTTTGAGTAAAGACCCATGGGAAAGAGTGAATGAGTGGAAGTGAACTTGCTCTGGGTGTCCTTGAGATTCTAATCTGTCACATCTGCCTATTTGTGGGCATTAAATATGCATTAAAATTTGGCTGATTTCTCCTTATACTCACCTATGGTGGGTTCTTCCTCCTGATTTTGTTCCAGTGATGAGAGTAGCTGTGGGTCTCTTTTCTCCTACAGAAGGTTCATTACTTTCTGGAGTTTGTGTCTCTTTTTTTTTAGAGATTCTTTTGTGTTCTCAGCTCCCTGATGCATTTTAGAAAATGATTGGCCTGTTTTGGTTATTCCTGTGAAAGTTACAGTCTTTTCTGATTTTGTACAACTGAACCAGAAGCAGAACTGAGAATTATGTTTTTAACAATTTGAGAGTTGTGTCCTTACAAATAAAACTGTTCATGGTCAAATCAGTAATTGAAGTCACAGAGGAGAAGTGATTTGCCAAGGTCAAAAATGAGGTAGAGGCCTAGGTGAAGTATAATCCAGGGCTTTTGATTTCCATTTTCAGTGAGAAGGGTAAGCACTGAGAGGGAAATTGTGGGGTCGAATTGTTTATAGTGGTTTGAAGCTGCATGTACGCGAGAAAAACATGTTCTTAAAGTTAATCCATTGCTGTGAGTGTGAACCCATTGGAAGTAGGATCTTTTGTTGAGCTTACTTCAGTTAAGGTGTGACCCACCTCATTCAGGATGGGTCTTAAACCTATTTCTGGAGTTCTTTATAAGAGAATGAAAGCTACAGAAAGATAGGAAAAGCCACAAGAAGCAAGAAGCTGAAAAGGAGGAGACCAGGAGACGCTACTATGTGCTTGCTATGTGACAGAGGAACCAAGGCTCAACAGCAGCCAGTCCAAAATGCCAGTGTTTGGGAAGAAAGCATTGCTTTGATGATGCCTTGATATGAACTTTTTCTCAGCCTCAAACCACAAGCAAATAAATTCCCATCATTTAAGCTGACCCATTTCATGGTATTTGCTGAGCAGCATAGGAAACGAAAACAGCGTTTAACAAAAGTTCAGAGGGAATGGGGGTCCAAAGTGGGCATAAAGATTCAGTGTCATGTTAACGTTTTAAAAGTATGGGTTTTAAAGTCAGAAAAGCCTGAATTTAAATCCTGACTGCCTCAAAACTGTGGGACCTTGTAAAGGTCCACTGAGCCTGAGTTTCTTGGGAGATGTGAGTGTTCAATGGAATCACATGTGTAAAGTGTCTATCCCAGTTCTTGACATATTAGTACATGAGTGGTAGTCTTTTTCATTATCTTTCTATCTTTGTCAACCGCACTCTCACCTCAGCATCTCCTAGAAGATAATTAATTTTTTCTCTCTGGATGATCCAGGCCCTGGTTTCTCTCCATCACAGTCATATCCAAGGGTACTAATTTGATGGTCCCTGCCAGGGTAAGGCTGAGAGCCCCATTAAGAGTGAGCCCCTTCTAGACTCCTTTGGAAGTGGCTAGTGAGGTAACCCCAGGCTTTTTGGGGGGTGGGCCCCCCTGTTTCAGGGCTGGGAGAGAGGGATTCCCAATTTGAAGTTCCATGTGGGTTCTCTAGGTCACCAGGCATCAGCATCCTGGCTGAGAAGATAGGCAGAAAATCTATTCCTCCTAACTGGGCTGCTCAGATTTAGCCACATGCTTCAGTAACAACTGTGACCAGGCTGGTGGTGGGGGCATTCTGTTGACCACTCCTCAAGAAAGACTACAGTTTAGCAACAGTGGCAACAACTACGATTTTAAAAGTACTTTTTCTTAAGTTGTGTGGGCTGTCCATCTTCAGAATGAAGTGAGAATAAACAGGATACTCTGTATTGAGTAAGCATCCTTGGGTACTTTGAACATCAAAGGAAGAGGTGCTTATAAAAGAAAAACCAAAATTTTCTGTTAATATGACCAAGTGGGGCCTTAACTGGTAAAGCACCTCTGAATGTTGAAGCAGAACATGAAGGGCATCATTCAGAATATAGGAAACCCAGGTAGTCTGAATAAATCTCTTCTCTTCTCAACCTCATTCTACCATGAAGAGATTATCCTTAACTGAATTAGCACCATTAGAGCCCACAGTTCCTGTGAATGATACAAACTGGGCTTCAGGTACCTAATAGATATTTGCCTAAGCAAATTCTCCAAGAGATTAAGAAGCTGCACTAATCTCTATGATCTTGACCAATTATTTATACTCTATGAAGTTCAGTTTCCTCTTCTGATTAAGGTACTAATTACTACTTTGTGGCTTTGTTGAAATCACACAATGAAGACTATGGCATGCTGTAAACAATGAATAAACGATAGCTCCTCCTCTTCTTCTTTCTGTTCTCTAAACAATAAAAACAAATTATTATAAAGTAGCCAGGATAATTAAACTAGCATAAATTGAACACTTACTATGTGCTAAAAACTATTATCTGTGATTATATGAATAATTTCATGGTTCTACGAATTTAATAGATACTTGAGAAAACTTCCCAACTTTTAATTCATCACATGTCATAGCATTTACATATAACAATCTCCTGACTGTCTGAATAAACCCAAAATCCAGGTGGATAAGAATACAATGAGAAAATTTTACCACAGTTGACTCAGTCTGATCCTAGAAGAAGAGAGAAATCAGAGAAAATTTGTTATTTCTTCATGGTATTTATTTATTAATTTTAGAAACATTTGAGGAAAATTTTAGAAATTTTGAGGAAAAAATACTGAAAGAGACAGCTACTAAAAAGTAATCACAGTAATTAATAAGTGTGATACTAGAGGAGGGATAAACACAAATAAATGGTATAAAAGAAAGAACCCAGAAATAGACCACACAGATATGTCCAATTAATTTTTGACAAAGGGCCAAAAGCAATTCAGTGGAGGTAGAGATAGCCATTTCAATAAATGGTGCAGGAGCAATTGAACATCTATCAGCAAAAAATAAAAAAATTTTAAAATGAACCTTGGGGCCGGCTCGATAGCCCAGTGTATAGGGCACCGGCATACCACATGGGAGGCCCCGGGTTCGGTTCCCGGGGACCTCTCCTAGCGGGCAGACCGTCTTGAGAATGGCAAGTCACCATGGGCAGGCCAGAGCCGCCGTGGGCAGGGCAAAAAACTGCCACGGACAGGGCAAAAGCCGCCACAGGCAGGGCAGGTTGCCCGTGAATGGAGCGCAGCCAGCCACCCGGGAACTGAAAGCTGCCCGTGAATGGAAGCAGAAGCCGCCCACAAGCGGGGAAAGCCACGCCTGCGCAGTGACCAGTCTCGGCGCATCACCGCAGCGGGGGGGAAGGGGAGATATGTAATAAAATAAATAAATCTTTAAATAAAAAAAATAATAAAATAAAAAAAAATTAACCTTGACCAAAACCTTACACTTTATACAAAAATTAACTCCAAATGAACTTAAATGTAAAATACAAAACTATAAAACTAAAAAATAACA
>PVKH010026526.1:0-13192 GCA_004027955.1 Chaetophractus vellerosus
CAGTAGAATACCAGTAAGTCCACTCTAGTCCATAGTTCATTCCCCAATCCTGAGGATTCTGGGATGGTTCTGTCCACTCCACCTCTAATTGAGAGGGGGCTTCGATTCCATACAGCCAGTGCATGGGACTCTTCTGCTTGCAGTTGTAGGCTCTCTCGTTTCCTTGTCTACCACTTAATCTTGTGACCTTGTGAAAGAATCTCAACTCTATGAACTTTTGCTTCCTAACTTGTAAAATGAGAACAATATAATTTATCAGGAATAATATATGTAAATCGCCTAGTTCAATATCTGGCGCGTAGTAGGCAGTCTACAATTAGTTTCACATGTTGTTGGAGGTATAATCTAAAATTATTCTATATGGTTACATAATTCTGTATTGCAATTAATAAAGTAATCATCCCATTCCTTTGCTTGAGACCAAAGAGAAAAGGAGGCTATAATAAAGATGCCTAGAGTGTCTTTCTACTCCTTTATTTCCAGAAATAGAGGAAATTACATATTTCTCACTTTCAGGGGCCATCAGATTAACCCAATGGAAGTTATATAGCAAAAGGAAAAGACCACAACCAGGTGGCAAGGGCACTGCAGATGCAGCCAGAACCTGTGATGACCAAAAAACTATTTAAATCATCTTCTATCCATATTTCCAAGAAAATTATACAAAGATTACAGCTTAATGTATCTTTTCTCCCTCCTCAGAAATCAAGTTGCTACACAGAAGATAATTGTTTTAGCTTACTAAAAGCTGCTGGGAGCAATATACCAGAAATGGGCCAGCTTTTACAATGGGAATTAATTAGGTTAAAAGCTTAAAGAATTTGGGCTGTGAAAGTGTCCAAACCAAAGCATCATCAGAGATGCTTTCTCACTGAACTGCAGCTGTGGGCGATCAGGCATATGGCAAGTAGTGTCAGCTCATCTCTCCCCTCTCCTCCCGGACTCATTGCCTTCAACTTCTGGCTAACATAGCTTCCTCTCAGCTTCTGGGTTCCTACTGCTTTTTATTCCTCCATTTATAAAGATTCCAGTAAGAGGATTAAGACCTACCCTGGGTCATGCCCTACTGAGGTGATCTAATCAAAAGGAAGGTCCCATAACTGAATCTAATCAGAAAGTTCCATCTACAATAGGTTTGCATGCACATGAATGGGATTAGCTTAAAGAACAAGATTTTCTGGTATCCACAAAAGACTCAAACCAGCAGAGTAGTTAGTATTATTCCTATATATAAAAGCCTAGACCCTCATGGTCTTAGGAATAGGAAAAATCTCTATGATAAACTGCTCTCCTTAGCAAGATGATGAGGTGATATCAAACAGAGGACAGCTCTACCTGTGTAAAATATGTCATGTCATAAGTATTTTTGAATAAAGAAAAATATATGAACTTCATTGACTTTCTTTAAAATATTGTCACAATGAAGAATGTTGTAAGAAGCACAATCATATCCTGGCTGAGTGTGATCAGGAAGCTGACAGCAAAGATTGGTAGATGATATGTAGATAAATGAGAAGAGTGGCACAGTGCTTCTAAGAAGGATGGTGGGGAAAAGAAGAAAAGATAAATGAAAAAGGAAACTATGAAAGGAACAAACAAACATCAATAGTGGGAGAATGAACCTGATATATCAGATCACAAATTAGAAGTTTCTAAATGTAGGTATTGGACCTCTGCCATAGACCCTTAAATGGGTATGGTCATGCAAAGAGAGGACAGGTCAGGGGCATCGCCATGTTGATGACAAAATGTGTCACTCTTTGTTAGTGTCTTGATTCAGACTTAGAACAGAGGATTTTACCTGTCAAACTAATGGCAAGTGACAGCAAACACTTGATATCCATACTATGTTATACTTCTAAATCTATGCCAGCACCCATTTGGCAGTGATAGGATTGTTTCCCACCTTCACTCAACTAACTAGCTGTAACTTTTTGCAAAAGCCATGGAATGGATTCTTGCAAAAGTAAGGGAGAACTTATGGGTATCATTTTTAATAGATAAATGCTAAGCCCTCTCAACCAGCCCCTAACCTCCCAAAAGAGTAGATACTCTGAGATCGCTGGGAAGTCAAAGAGTCTCCATGCCATTCAACAGTAACTCTACTTTAATCCAGTTCACATCTATGACTTGGGTATATTCTTGACTAATATGGAGAAGCCACTTTGGTAGGTTTAAATGTGTATATTGAGATTCAAGTACATTCTGATGCAGTCACCCAAGATTGTGACGAGGTCTTGGCTTTCCCTGAATCTCTAATTAAGCTGTTTCCCAGAATAACCTGTCACTCAAGTGCTCCTACATATGGCTGATGGCACTTTACCCACATCAATACTCATGGCTCCCTCATCTCCCTCAAACTAGATCCTTGCATCTAATCTGAGTCTAAAGGCAAACTATTGCTGCATTTTTCCATTCCCCCCACATTGCTCTTTTTTTCATTACAAACCAACATATTATTTTCAAAGGCTGAAAGTCAATGTCCACACACACCCCTATCTCTATCATAAATCTGGAAGCTTTTTGTTTACTTGTTTGTTTGGGGGTTTTTTCCAGTGGAAATCTTATTTTTCAGGCTGTGAAATGCGATTAGGAAGCATCCCAGTGAAAGAGTCAAAATCCTGAATAGACCTGTACTGAAAATAAAAGGATAAGAAAGGGAAAGGTGTGTGAAAATGTAGGCATGAATAAGCAGTAATAACAGCAGGGAGTAAGTGTTCCATAAATGAGGCCTGACATTGTGGTATTCATACACATAAAGGCTATACTTAAAACTCTGTTCTAGTTTGCCTGAAAGTTGCTTCTTATTCAAGTAAAAAATGAAGAAAAAAAAATGAAATGAAACCTGCAGAGAAAAACAGATTCAGGAAATAAAGGCTTACTAAAATGACAGGGTTGGGAAAACATATGCAACCCTCTAAACTTTACTGATGGTCAAGTCTGGAAGTAAAACCTCTATGAAAACTGGAAAGAAAGTTTGAAGACTTGAACCATTAAAGGGAAATGAGTTCCTGGCATATGTTTTTTCAAAGTGGTAAGCCTTGTGTCCAATAAGGATGCTTTGTTTTATCTCTGAATATTACAATGACCACAAATGACCCCTTGGCTTCTTCACCCTAAATTTCCTTCCCTTAGTTATCTCCAATCCCATGCAACAAATCTTTTCCTTTATCCAAACCTAAGACACTTCAACCCCTTTTCTGTCAACTCTGCTGAGTTAATTAACATTTAGTGTTGTATCTGAATGTTCACTTATATAAGAAATGTCTTCTGAATACTTTGTATGTACAGGCAGTGTACCAGGTGCTAGGGTGAATAAAATAAATAAAAAACCAATGATAAAAAAATAAGAAATGGAAAAAAGGAATGGAATTTAGTGATATTATGAAAAAGAGAGCCACATCAGTCTTAACCAAGGCAGAGGTAAATGTCCTTTCAGAGTATGGAGATTGACTTAATCAGGAAAGTCAGGGGACTTTTGCTGACCATTGACAACAAAGTGGAGATCTTAAGAACAAGTGGGAGTGAACTTAATTGGGGGGAGTGGAGATGGGATGGTACATTATGGGAATTTAGAATAAGAAGGTAGCATTTTGGCAGAAAAAAATAATATGCATGAAACCCTGTGGTGGAAGGAAACATGACCTATTCCTGTACTTTGAAAAAAAAGTCAGGGAGACTGGAGGCCAGGGATCAATCCAGGAGGTAACTAAGGTGGAATATGAAGTACGAGGAGATGTGCAAGCTCCCACAATTCAGAATTATGTAGAACATGTTAATAATTTTAATCTTTCCCCTGAGCTTGGTGGGAGGTCTTTGAAATGCCAGTTAGGGAATTAGTATGCATGAAGTATCTTTGCTGGCAGGTTGCACAAGGTGGAGTGAACGACAATTGAGGTGACATGCAACCCTTAAGAGGTTGTAATTTCTCCTAACTTCAGTTTACTCATTTGCCCTTAATGTCACTGTGAGTCTGAAATATGGTCATTTATTTGGTAGCATCTCACAATTATTTGCAAATTACACAAGGGTAATGTAGCAATAAGTGCTGGAAATATTAAAACAATAGTTATTATGGCAGCTGTGCCAAAAATTTACATTATATGGGTCTTGCTGTGACAACAAACAACCCCAAAATCTCAGAGCTAACAAAGATAAGCAGTCATTTCTGGCTCATGTTAAATAAGGACTCCTGGCTGGCAGTAGCTCTGGTGCTGGTTGTGGGTTTACTGGGTCTTCTCCACCTGTCTTCTCCTTCCAGGATCCAGGCTAAAGAAGCAGCTCATTCACGATGTTCTCATGGCAGAGGAAAAAAGTGAAAGAACTCTGGCTCAGATGCAATATATCTATTGGCTTCAGCAAGTTGTATGGCCAAGCCTAAACCCAATGGGACAGAAATATATTATCCCCTTAAAGGAAAGGAAGGAATAAATATTTGAGAACAATAGTATGATCTACTATAAACAGTTGTGTGTGTATGTTAGATATCACTTTGCTGGAGAAATGGAAGAGATACTTTGATTCTGGGTACGAAGCCCAAACCTCCATAGTTTAAGAACGAAAAGGGAGTTGACATCTCATATTGTAGTCATTCTCATGAGAGGGGTAGTGATGTACAAGCAGATCATCTATATTACCTTTTCCTGGGACTTAGCAAATAAAAACTTTTAGGACTAAAATAGTTTTCTATTAGCTGCATTCTTAAACTTTTTGTAAATTAAATCCAAGGAGGGATTATTAGTTAAATAAATCATTTTCTATCCTGTTGTAAAGCAAATAAACTGCCAAAATGAATATAATTACCCCTAAATAATCATTATATAGAATATGAATCAAAGGATAGATGTAGCAAGCATTCAGAAAACACAAGCAAACCAAGCAGAATGTCACCAGGCTTGCTACTTGCCAGGAAACTTGGTGCAATCAGGGCCACTGCTGTGTTTGCATGGACTGTTCCCTGAACAACAGCACAGTCGAGAGGGAAATCCCATCCATCCTCTGATCCCCAAGGCAGGTGCCTTGGTGTGAGGCTGTGTCAGCTCAAAGGAAGGGGCAACATTTTCTAACTCTCACAAACATGTCATTAGCCCTGGTGAAGTTCTAATTGGGAAAATCATAAAAATCCTGGGTCCACTTCATTATGCCAGGTGCAGTGATCAGGTCAGTGTCAAACTTGTATGTGCTTTAGATGTAATCTTCTCACTGATATTCACAAAAAACTGTGTATAAAATACATTTTTACTGTAATAGTGTACAGTGAGAAATAAAACTGGCAAAAGGACTAAATACTCATGTCTTCTGCATACTCTTTTTGCATACATGAATATATATAAACAAAAAGTTTATAGTAAAAGTTCTGAACTTACAAAACAAATATGCATAACAGACAGGACTCCCATACCTCACCCCACCACTACCACCATCTTGCTTTGTTGTGGAACACTTGTTACAAATGATGAAAGAGCATTTTCGAAATATTACTGCTTTAATAAGCAAGTGCATAGAAGTCAAATTATAATCTGAAGATGATCATAGAGCCCCATTAAACACAGTTAATGGCAATAGGCATCTATTTCCACAAGCGTGATATTCCCTGGGTGGATTCACCTTCCCTCGTGCTCTATGCTCTCTCTGATAGACATTGCCAACTTATAACTGCCCCATTTCTACCAGCCCATTATTAATCAATGCCTTCACAATGAACATATTCTCTCCTCAGGTCTTTTCACATCTCACAGTCTTTTTCTAAGCCACAGAGTAACTAATTTTTTAACTGGTGTAGCAGTTTGATATAGTTATGAATTCCAAAAATAGATATTGGATTATGCTTGTAAACTTGTCTGTTCATCTGGGCATGATTAAGTTACGATTAGGGTATTGATTGAGCCATGTCAGTAGGGTGTTGAGCCCCGATCCTTGGTGGGTGGGGTCTCAAAGATAAAAGACATGGCCAAGGATAAAGTTGGAGGGGTTTTTTTGATGTTGGAGTTCTGATGAGGAAGGAGAAAAAGCCCTGGGAAAAGAGACCAGCCAGTCACCTGACAGTTCACAGCTGGCCTTGTGGAGTGAGGCAAAGCCTAGAGAGCCTCATAGTCTACAGCTGACCTTGTGGAGGAAACAGAGCTGCTGAGCCCAGAGAAAAACAGAGCCCTGGGAAGAGAAGAACCCAAGAAGCCTGAACCCTGGCAAACTTCAGCAGCTGCCTTGCTCCAACACATGGCAACAGACTTTGGTGAAAGAAGAAACTTATGCTTTAAGGCCTGGTAACTGTAAGCTTCTACCCCAGGTAAATACCCTTTATAAAGACAAACCGATTATTTGTATTTGGCATCAGCACCCCTTTGGCTGACTAATACAACTGGTAAACAAGAATACTTGAACTTTGAGGTCCTTAGTACAATTCAACACAGGTGTGGGGTTATGACCCTGGGTCCACTCAAGTGATTTCTAAACCCTTAGCTTCAACCTCAGCTTTTCCTCTTCATATTTCTAAGGTTCTCTCATAGATGAACTCTCTGATATCTTTACCTACCTAATGTTTGAGGGTTTTATACATTGAATATTTACAGCAGTTTTTCTCATGAGATTTCTCTGGCTAATGACATCTTGTGATTTATAATTCTACAGTTTCCTAAATTTACCAGAAGCAAAGTTTTCTGTTTCTTAGAACTTCTCACTTAGCAATTTTGAAGGTAATTGCTCTGGGCTTGGGAGTGTCTATGTACCTTTTTTTCTTGGTAAAATTCTTTCTACATAATTCTCCTGCCCTTAAGATGAAGATTCATTTGAGGTTTATTTTGTTTTGTTGTGTTTTTGTTTTTAGTAGGATTTGACTACATGAGAATGTCACCATGGACTTTTCTGTTGGAGAGCAAAGTACTTGCCATTCTTAGGGTTTGTGAACTTATAAGCCTTTGTATTTTAAGTCCTAGAGCCTTGCTCTGAAAGTCATACAAAATTCTACATCTAGAAGTCTGTGTGAAGTATATCCCCGTCCCCAACAGCGTGGGTAGTCGTGGTGGTCTGAGCCTCTGTGTCTTCATAAAAGGACCCCTCATAGCTCCTCTCTCAGGCACCTGAGAGGCCCACTCTTCAGCATGAAAGTTCTTCATCATTTAAATATGTGATCACGTTTCCATTGTCTCTCCCATAACTACTTTGTAGAGCTTGTTATTAGAAATATTTGAGCTTCTCCCAATCACCAGAAATATGGTATGCTAAAATATGAGACTGAAAACACCATGCAAACAGAAAATATATCAAAAGAAAAGAAAATCTAAGGGGTAAGATGATTAAAGCACAAGAGATCCTAGTGTATTATTCTTCTAGAACTGTGCTTTTCAATACGGTAGCCACTTTTAGCCTCCCTTTATGTTTTTTTCTGCTAAGATCTAAGCCCTTAATAGAACTAGTTTTAGTATACAGAGATACCATAGCAATCATAATTAATATATTTCTCTTACATAACTTCAACATCTCTTCCCTGAGAGGATACCACCTAATACATCAATTCCTGGTACATCTATATAATGGACCTCTTTGGAATACTTTCCCTTCATAGATGAGCCATTACAAAAGGTAATATGCTATTCCATAAGGTGAAATTAGATATAGGAGCTTTAAAATAAGCAATAAAGTGCATTGCTTGTCTTTGTATGACAAATATTACATACATATATTACATAGTAGCTACGCTATAAGAAATGTTCAGTTGAAAATTTTACTGTATTTAGATAGGATAATTATCCCATAAAAGTCAAGGTAAATATATTAAAGATATATTGAGCCTTGTTTTATTACTTAAGCTCTTTCCCTGCTTTCCTTTAACAGCACAGACAGCTCTGGTTCTTTATGATAGAGCATTTCATGTGCGCTTAGAGTGAAAGTAACTGTGATGCCAACAGCATATGCCAGCCTGTCGTGGAGCTATGTGTTTTTACCATGCAGCCTGTTTCCTATATACCTAAAGGACATCCTCTGTTGAGTCTTATTGATGTAACAGGAAAATCTAATGGATATTAAGGCTAATTTTTTTCATTGCCCCTCCCACATTTTCTGGTTGTCTTGCAAAAACATCCTGAAAATTTTCAGATAAAAGACTTGATAATCCCTGAAGTGGGGGGGGGGTGGCTCCTGAGGGATCTAGAGACATCTGGACACTACAGGCAGAGCAGACAACCCCAGGAAATTAGCACCCCATCGGGAATATATGTTAACCTATCTCCCTTACGTATCAGCTTTAGACTCATTTATAATTTTGCTACACATGGTTTTTATGCCACTTTTATTTGAACCTATAATTAGCACGATAGACATTAAATATATGTCCTAGAGACTTAAATCTTCAATCTGTTTATATGCTAGGTGAGTCCTGAATCTCAGCAGAGTTGCAACACCTACTCTCCAGTTCATTGGACTCACCCAGGACAACTAGCAAATGATAATGATGGACAACACCCATCCCAAAAAACAGTATCTACAACTGCAAGCAAGACAGTTCCATCCATCTGCCACATCAATCAGAAGCAGAGTGGCCATCACCATCCTAAAATCCTCAAGGTTGAGGAATGAACACACATGGGAGAATGCAACTATGGACCAAATTAGAAATTATTATTCTAGTAATGGAAGAATTTGTAAAATTGATATAAAGGCAATGGTCACCAGAAGTTTTGAGAGGAGGGAGAGGGAAGAATAAGTATAACATGGGTCATTTTGGGGACATTGGAATTGTTCTGCATGCTATTGCAATGACAGATATAGGCCATTTTACATTTTGTCAAAATCTATAAAATGGTGTGGTGCAAAGTATAAACCATAATGTAAACTATAGACCATGGTAGTAGCAAAGTTTCAATATGTGTTCATCAGTTGTAACAAATGTACCACACTAATGAAAGATGTTGTTAATGGGGGAAGTGTGAGGGGGTTGGTATATGGGAATTCCCTGTATTTTCAATGTAACTTTTGTGTAATCTAAAAGTTCCTTAGAAAAAAAGAAAAAAAATACTTGATAAAGTCAAAGTAGATCCTACAACATAATATTCTAGCAAAGGAGAACAGGATAAAGACAAAAGGAAAACTGAAGGACGAAAAAAGGAAAAGGGGGAAAGGAAAATGAGACAGAGAACTGAAATAGAAAAATATTTTTCTTCTTTACATAATCGTGCAATGGTGTCAAGCTTTACTTCCTCCCCCACTCCTTCTTTTCTTATAGCTTCTATGTTATTAAGAGTGACTCCTTTGACCAACAAAATTACCCCTCTGGGGCCACCTCTCCTGTATGTCCAACACCCTTTTTAGTGCTATTATACTTGTCCCCAAAAGCTCAAAGCAGGTTCAAATTTACGTAAAAGTTATTTGTTAGACATATAGATGAAAAACATATTTGAGCAACACAGGTAACTTTTATTTAAATTGGCCCTTAGTGCTCATATTGAATAATTTTCATTACAGGAGCTATAAAACCAGCAAATTATAACAATCCCACTCAATAAAAGAAAGTTGAATTTAGAACCCCTCTGTTGTTGCCTGAATGATAACAATTTAAAAATTAATAAATAAATTCCAAAATCATGTGTGATTAGGTGCATTTACCCATTACAAAAGAGAGAGCCAATTAACCTTTCGAATCTTAGGGGCCAAATGACTTTTCCAGAAAATATCGTAAAAGAAAAGTGCAAAAATTGCAAAGATTCTTCCTAAAATTCTTTAATAACTTAGGAGCAAGTTGATTTTCCAGACATCAGTGCAAATGTATATTCCATGTTTTCAGTGAAATCCTGATCCTTTTTCCTGGACTCATAACTGCATTACTACCTCACACCAGAATGTCCATTTTAGGATATTGCAGCATGACGAGGGTGACTATACTGCCGGTTAAGAGACTCAAAGCAGTTGTAATCCCAACATCATGCTCAAAAGCCTGTGAGTTGGACTTCCAGGAAGAAAGAGCCCATTTCAGAGACAATCTCCATTCTGAAGACATTTGCTATATATAAAATTGTTTGCAGTATGAAACTTGGTCTGATTAAACCACAGCATTGTGTCTGCTAGAATGCAAGCTATCACAAACACATGAACAACTTATATAGTTTCCTGCTGTGTTTTGAAAGTTGGGTAAATAAAAGTTTGTGAAATAACACAATAAAGCCAGCAGCACAAGTTAGTGCACTATGATTAAAGAAACAGTATTAATATAACTCAATATGCATAATACAGAAGTTCTTCCATGATCTGGTCCCTGCCTATCTCTTTAAACTCCACCCCAACCTCCCCTTCCAGCTCAGGCCAAACCAGGCCCCCACCACTACCACATGGCACAAACGCTTCCCATCACAATATACTCCAGCCCATCAAAAATGCATCACTTGCAGCTTCAGAAACTCTGAACTCTCTTTCATCCTGAAATTCAGATAAACTGATTCCTCTGCATTATATTCCACCACATCCCCTACTCTCCAAAATCATTCCCACAGTTCTTCCTTTGACTAATTATTCTTTGTCCCCCCAAAATATATGCAGCCTTCAAAACTGCCAAGAGTGGATATGGCATCAAAACAAATATCTTTTTGACCTCTTTGATGACATTCTTATATTCTGCTTTACATTACAGAATCTGGCTTTGCATAGACGTATATTTGGGTTAATTAACAAGTAAATGGTCTTGCCTGCTGGCAGAGAAGTTCATTAAACAATGAAAACCCCTTCCAGTACATTTCATTTTATACCAAATATTCTACACAGATTAACATATTGATATTCTGGCATCCACATGTATTGCACTTTTACCATCTTGGTTATGTTTCTTTTCCATATAAGCTTCTAACTTCATGGCTTGTGGCATGTTTTATTTGTTGTTTAAGCAAACAATAATGAGAATTACCATCTCCCTACATCATAAAATTGATAAAAATCATATTAACAGAAGTACTTTGAGAAACTGTAACAAAAATCCATGTATAATAAATCCTCATGCTTTTGTTTTCAATAAGTAGACAAACTTAAGTAAATTACTGATAAATGGTAATAGAAATAATAAAAATGAGTCATTTTAATGCTAGCTTCATCCTTGTAATGATCATTATCTAATTGCAATTATCTAAGTGCTCTTTGATATCAGGTTTGCTAGCAACAATCAATATCATAAAAAATTTTTTCACAAAAAACATATGTCCTTTATTTAAAAGCTATCCATTTAAATATAGAAAACAGAAAACTATGCAACGATGGGTATATCTGAAATTAAGGGAAGCCAGTATTGCTTTGTTACACCCAAAGATTGATTTACTTATTTCTCTCAAAATTTAACTTCCTGAAATGATGAGCCTGAGTTCAAGAAGTTGAACTAGCTTGTAAAATTTCTTCACTTTTATTTTGAGCAATTACTAATGCAATAAAATGGAAACAACTCTGTGACATAAAAAAAAATAAAAATAAAAAATTTCTTCACTTTTAAGCTTCTTCCACCTCTGAGTATTTTCTAATTCTTAAGCACTTTTCCTCTATGCTAAGATCATGTGTCCCCATACTTAAAAAATAAAATAAAATAAAAATAAAAAAACAAGAGAATAAAGTTGAAAAAGTGAAAGGAAAGGGCCTTTTCCACACCATCAGGACCCAGGCTTATCTCAGCAGCCTCCTATTTTTAACCAGATCGCAATTGGTATCTGTGATCAAAGGCCCAGAGCCCTGGAGGAACTCAGGCAAACAGCATGCAGCAGAATGCTTCCTGATGATCTGTAAGCAGGAAAGGACTTTTGACATGAAAGACAGCTTAAACAGCACAAGAATAGCAATAAACCAGCTGTAAAATGCTGAACGTTGCCCTTGAACGAATGCAAATTGTTCCAAATAATTTTTCCCTTCTTTGCAGCCTCTGGATGCCTGCTGAGACATTTAAACAGCCACATAGTCAGTGTACAAAAGCTTTTCTACATGGAAAAATACAGTATACTAATGTGTTTAGAATAAGGGAACCAAACTGTTCCACAATTCAGATTTGATGCCTCCTTTTCCTTTTGTTGAAAATGAGTTAATTAATGGCAGGCTTGTTTGGGATACTAACCGAGCTTCCAGTCAGTAATGTTGAAGGGTAATTTATTGGCTTAGAAATACTCAACTAACCATCGAATTGGTTGTGAATTTAAAAATAAACGAGTTGTTGAGCCTTTATATAGAACTGTTCATGCAACTAGAATGTATATTTATCAAGAGATTAAGAAGTACAGTGCTTATTTTACCTTTTTATCTTCTATTAGACAGTATATACTATAGAAATACTATGAAGTATATATATATTACAAAGGAATTTTCCACTTTAAGAAGTGAGAATAATATCACTATATGATATGTAACAAAGTTACACAACACTTTCATATTTAAGATTTCATTTAAGCTGTAAAATATTTTGACATCACAAAACCCATTAAATATATACATAAAACAAAATTTTCTCACAATGGTACTTGTTCTAATCACTTATACTAAATCTATATTTAAAATAACAGTAGTAGATTAAAAGGAAGTCTTTTAATACTGCATCATTTTCAAAATCATGACAGCAAATAGATTGAGTAGTTTAGAAAATAATATGATTACAATTAAAAGTTATATGTTATTCCGCAAGAGAAAAATTACTTCAAGTAATTTGACAATTCACTAGCAAAAGTTAGGCAGAAAAAAAATTTTAAATCAAATTTTAAAAATCTTTAAAATTACTTAGGAATGTATATATATATGCTTTAGAGTAGATGTGTTACTTTCATATTAAATTTAAATAAAATATATATTAGTCAAAACATACAAAGTGCATTTAGTGTTATAAACAAGTCAACAGACTACAGTATCAAATTCTTCTGAAAAGAACAATTTCCTATAATAAATTATCACTCTAACTTTATTGAGTATACATTTCTACATCTGTCTAAAATTAATAAAATTCTTTAAGAAACTCAAATTGTGGTCTCACAATAAACATCCCCATATAACTATATATATTTATTATATAGCCAGTGAGGCAAGATTTCTCTCTTCCTAAATACCAAAAATCACTATTTAAAAAATTATTATTTTAAATGCAAATAAGCAGAGAATCTTTCTAAAGCAATCTGCAGTTTTAAAATTTTTTTTTTTTTAAGATTTATTTTTTATTTATTTATTACATATCCCCCCCCCCCGCTTGCTCTTGCTG
>PVKH010026527.1:0-13191 GCA_004027955.1 Chaetophractus vellerosus
CGCCACGGGCAGGGCAGGTCGCCTGCGAATCGAGCACAGCCAGCCACCCGCGAACTGAAAAGCCGGCCGTGATGGAAGCAGAAGCCGCCCACAAGCGGGGAAAGCCGCGCCTGCGCAGTGACCAAGTCTCGGCGCGTCGCCGCAACGGGGGGGAAGGGGAGATATGTAATAAAATAAATAAATCTTTAAAAAAAAAAAAGGAAGTAAGGGAGTTGTCAGGAGCAGCAGAGGAGGGAGGGCAAGCAGGGGGTAGCAGATGCATTCTTGCCAAGTAAATGAGCAGAGGAGAATGCCAAAGGAACACGCCTATCTTGGAAACCCATCCAGAAGGAGAGGAGGAGGTGACTCCAGGACTGGTTGGAAAATGAAAGCCACAGGTGGTGGAGGAATGGGAGAGACCATCTCTCAGGACGCTTGTTAAAGGCCCAGCAGATCTCTTCAGATTGTGAGGGCTCTGGCAAATTCACTGGGTCCACAAGAGCGGAGCTCTAGGTATGGGGTGGGAAGATTACTGGGCTCCAGTGAGGATGGTCCCAGTCTCATTAATCCAATTTGAACACTTCTTGACATTGCCCCCATCCTCAGAAACATCGGGGTACATTAATCGGAACCTCTAGGCTTCCTTTTGGTGTGGTTTCTGACCTCACTGGAGTGATCACATCTTATTCAGTCTTCATCGTTTGGATTGTTCCACATTTTATGTCTCAAACTGATGTTTTCCCTTCTTCTCTTGGACCCCAGCCTTCCTGATTTCCACATCTCTCTCAGCTCCTTTTCCCTATGGAACCTTTTCTTTGTCCTCTTTGAGACTCCCAATCTTTCATTCACTAATTCATTTAATCACCTCTTGTCTGCGGGAGAATGTTAAAGAAAATAAAGAGAATTTATTGGGAATATATAGAGTTTTCTCCCAGACCCTAAGAGCAGGTCGGACAGCCAGGCATTGTGAGGGGCTATAACTAGGAATTGGAAGATGGTCAGGAATTAGGACAAAGTCAGCCCCTGTCAGTCTGTCTTCTGTCTCTCTTATTTATTTATTTATTTTTTAAAGATTTATTTTATTACATATCTCCCCTCCCCCCTGCTGCGGCGACGCGCTGGGACTGGTCACTGCGCAGGCGCGGCGTTCCCCGCTTGTGGGCGGCTTCTGCTTCCATTCACGGGCCGGCTCTGCTTCAGTTCGCGGGTGGCTGGCTGCGCTCCATTTGCGGGCGACTTGCCCTGCCCGTGGCGGCTCTGGCCCGCCCATGGCGGCTTGCCATTCTCAAGGCGGTCTGCCCGCTAGGAGAGGTCCCCGGGAACCGAACCCGGGGCCTCCCATGTGGTATGCCGACGCCCTATCCACTGGGCTATCCAGTTGGCCCTGTCTCTCTTATTTTGTTTCTCTCTTGATCTCTGCTTTTATATGTCCCTTGTAAAAAAGTAGCCACTCAGGGAAACCATATGTGTCTTCTCCATTGAAGTTCTCAACAGAAACAGGTTTTTGTGTTTCAGTGTCAAATTCTGAGAACCAAGAAACTGATTGGCCTAGCTTGGGTCAGAGTCTGCTCAAGGTCCAGGCATCTATGGCCAAGGGAGTGAAGTCATGATATCCATAGAGATATGGAAAGATGGAAAGAGTCTTTCTGAGAAAGGGGCATGATGGGTAGAACTTCTAACAAGGGCTCGTGTGGGTGAGATGTTAAGGAGGAAGGGACAGCCATTGCTGGTGAATACATTTGTTTAATACATAATTGGGAACTTGCCTTGTTTCAGTTATTGGGAAGAACAAAACCAGTCAAGTAGACTCCTAGACTCTGGAGAATATTCCACCCTTACCTCTGTGTGTGACCTCCCATTTCAACAGCAATGTCAATAGCATCTTGAAATATCTTTACCGTTACGCCCACCTTGTCAATCCATACTTTTGATTGTGCCCACTGGAGAAATTATGGAAGTGGTATTGACTGACACCAGGATTGATTCATACTCTCTTATTAGAGGACCCATGTGACTCTTATATACAATGTCATATTCCATCTTTTGTGGAACTTTAAAAAAATATCCTCCACTTCCCATAAACTCCCTTAGTTGCAAGGGAGACTTGGGTCTCCACAGTGGATGGGATTATGGTGTTAGGATCTGAAAACTTTTAAAACTAGTAATGTAATGAGTTGATGTCTTCTATTTTAAGGTATAATGGTTAACTTGTATTTTAAAAAATATTGGCTCCTTCTGTGCAATTTTTCTATAAAATTAAATCTCTAAAAATAAAGTTTATTATTTAAAATAAATAACAACAACAAAAATATTGGCTCCTGAACACCTATTATGTAAAAGGAATGGAAAGAAATTAAAATTAACTTTTTCATCCCTTGGAAAAGCTTTCTGAAATATCCATGTGAAATAATGGAAAAGTTCCCCAGGAATCCTGAGACCAGTGGAAATAATTAAGTGTATGAGATGGAAAGTTGGACAGTGCACATCATGGCCAAATTTAAAAATTGCTCAAATTTGGAAATCTATCAAATAATAAATAAAATTTGCTGTCTTACAGTTTTTAAACTTCTGCCTGTGGTTTTTAACTTTTGGGGAGCAGTGTACTCTTTGAGAAGCCCATGAAAACTTTGTAATTTCTCCATAGAAAAATGTGCATACCTGGAATTGTGCACATTTCACTTCCTTATCCCTACAGCTCACCTTGGGTTTCCAAGGATAATTAGGTCAACCCCCCATCTAGATATTGAAATTTAATATTAAATATTGTATGTGTATTAGGAGTAAGAAGTTCCCAGTGTAGGAAATGAAATGAATGAGCTCTTGGTGATGTAGGACATGCCTTTAGCTCACTGCTATACAATTTGTGTTGAAAAATGGGGGGCATGTCCAGGTTTTTGGTGATAGTTAAAGAGTGTTTCTGTTAGAGTAGAAACTTGTGGATAGACTGTACTGCATTCACCAAATGTATTCTAGTACAATGTACTACTGCAGGTGATAGACTTTATTCTATCCTCAGTAATATGTGACTTTAAAGCACCCAGTGTCATATATTTGTATAACATTGGGTGCTGTAGTAAAGTATATTTCAAAACATTTTCCTTAAGGAATTAATTTATTGTGGAGGTTTTTTTTGGATGCCAGTGTGCCCAATTCATCTCAGATAAATGTATTTCATTTTTTGGTAATTGCAAATCAAACCTAATACTGCAATAAAAGTATGCTGTAGGCATTTGTGATAGAATAAGGAACAATTGATTTGGGCAAGTAGTCAAGCAACGGTTAACTGTGTACCTACTGTGTTCCCAGTTACATGCTGAGGGCTGAAAGAGGCTCCAAAGAAGTTTAAGACCCCTGTCCTGTCCCCTTCTCATCTCGTGAAAAGCACTAGAGACCTGTTTCTTTTTTTCTGTGTAGAAAGTGAATAAGGAGCACAGCAGTGACTCACCTTGATTTTATGGACATTTGAATCTACCGTGGAACTTTACCTGAGCATGAAGTTTAGTGTAAGGAACATAAAAAGGCACTCACCCAATTCATTTACCTTTCTGAGAAGAGCCCTTCATGTGACCTTTCTCTCCTCTGTGGAAGCCTGGCCAGAATCCAAAAAAAAGGGCACAGCATCCTCCCAAGACCCAGCCACTGTAGAGCTTCTGGAAGCGAGAAGGTCTGGGCTCCTTTCTCAGACAAGGATGTGAGGTCTGTGGATCACTTAGCAATTTAGCACCTGACTGCAATATGGTCTTGGTAAGTAAGCATAAAAACAATGAGTGCAACTCGTGAAGCACTTTCTACTTATATCCTAAATGAAATAATGTTAGTTAATAGTGCTTATTGAGTGCCAAACACTGAGCTAAAGGACTTGCATATGGTATCTCATTTAATCCTCAAGAAGACCCCGTGAAGGAGGTACTGTGGCATTATCCCCATTTTATATGCCGTCTGGGCAAGGCTTACCCAAGGTTACAGTTAGCAGGTGGCAGAGCTGGTTTTAAACCCAGGCTGACAAATTCCAAAGTTGGTCTCTAAAGTTAGGGTTAGCACTTACAGAAGCTGATTTTAGGACAGGCGTGGACTCTGCATTTAACAACTTTGAAGTGCATGTTGAGGAAGCCATTCTCTATCCAAACCTCATTTAGTACTTGTGGTTAACATCAAGGGAAGTTTGGTGCCAGTTCTGAACATTTCCTTAATACCCAGGAGGTATTTCTTAGCCTCACTATCTCATGGAGGATATACAGTGACATTCCTATATGATGCTTACATTATACATCTGACAGCTCCACTTTTACCCTTTGCCTTGGATAGGCTGCCCATTTAAAGACTGCCAGGGGGCAGAACTGGCAATGTGGTGCTAGCAGGGCCTGCCGTATCTTTAATTGTCTTTGATGGTGATTGAAGGCACCAGCCTTGGAGATGGGTTGTCCATGTCCACTTTCCAGTTGAACTTTGGGCAATTTACTTTATTTCTCTGGGCCTGTTTTCTAAGCAGTAATGTGGATATATTAATAGTACCCACTTTATAGGGCTAAATGTAATAGGATTAAATGAGGGTGTTTAAGTAAGATATTTAGCACCATGCCAGTGTGAGTAAATGTTCAGCTATTAGATGATGATGATGATGATGACCATGATGAGACCAATCTGAGGATAAAGCCAACCCACAGAGAAGCAGAGAGCAGAGAGAATGGCTGAGAATTGGAGCCAGAGCCTTGATTGCACCATATCTGAAGCCTGCCCCTCTGGATTTCCTAAAATTTACATGAGTCAATTTGAATTGAGGTTTCTTTTTGGGGAAACCTCTCTTCTTTTCATCTTGATTTATAATGTCCCATATATCCAAGGCTTTCTGTATAGAAGCTTTGGAACTACAAATATGAATAGGTCCCAGCTCCTGCCATAAGCATCTAGTCTAGCAGAGAAAGTGCTATACATATAGACCCATAAAAAAGAAGAAAGTTGTACCTGCCATTAAAATACACAGTTGAAGGGAGTGGATGTAGGCCAGTGGTTGGGCACCTGCCTCCCATGTACAAGGTCCTGGGTTCAATCCCCGGTACCTCCTAAAAAACAAATAAACAAACAACAAAACAAAACAAAACAAAACCCACAGTTAAAATGCTTTAGGAGCTCATAGAAGGAAGATATGAGGAAGACTTCATATAGGGATGGGAGCACTGGCACAGTCCCTGAGGATGGAATAGTATTCCAAAGGGTGGAGGGTGGTAGCAGGGATGGGTGTTGGAGAGTCCAGGTTCTCAGTGGAGGGAATGGCTAAAGTCACATTTTCTTAGAGGATTCCCCCCCCCCCCATTTTCTTTTAAACTGAATCAGGAGAAGTTAGTACAATGCTTAGTGTACTGTGGAAGCATATGCTGGGACCTAATTTTTCATATGTGTTCCTGGCTCTGGGAATTCCTCTGGGATTGCCATCGTACAGTAAAAGAGCTCTTGTGTCAATATGCTGATGGTAAAAGGGGAAGGTACAGTCAACAGAATGTCTGGGTCTGTTGAATTGAGAACAGCCTGGTTTCCCTTGGCTTAATTCTTTGATGTGTCTTTTCTGCGTGTATGTGTGTGTGTGTATGTATGTGTGTATGTGTGTATGTATATGAGAGAGAGAGAGAGTAGAGGGAGAAGAAGGGGGAGAGAAAGAGAGGAAAGGAGAGAGAGGGAAATAAGACACATGTCACTGCCATCTCTAAAATGTCATTGTTGGATACACAAGTCTTGTTATATGCCAAAGATATGCCGTATCACAATCTTGGAGCAGTCCTTCCTTGTTGTCCTGTTGTTCTTTCTCCTCTACAGAGTCAGTGGAATTAGAATGTCCTACTCCTGAACCAAGTCCAGATGAGCTGGTTAGTGCTGGCTAGGAGAATTTTCTTGACACAGGTACTGACTCCCATAGCTGAATCCAAGCCAGTCAGTGTTGACTTGCATATGGCTTCCCTGGACAGTTTTGGCTCATAGCCAGACATTTGTCATGTTAAAAAAGAGGAAGACGCACAATACATTTTCCTGGTAGGTTGCATTGAAATAGTTTTTGTAGTGAAATTGAAAATTTCTGTATCACTATAGGGAGTAAAAAGAGACAAAAGAGGAAGGTGACTTACCAATAGTCACTGTCTTCTGAATCCTCAGGAAAAACAAACTCTCAAGTTTCCCAAAGAAAGGTCACGTGGTTTCTAGGTCTAGAGAGACACACACATTAATCTAGCCAGCTAGAATCTGAGGTCTCAGAGGTGTTTGACTGATTGATTTTTGTAAAATTTATCCTGCTTTGCTCATCTCTGTCTGATCTGCTGCATCAGCTCTGGTCAGCCAGAGCTGTTAAAATGACACTTTAATAGTTTGTACCAAAGGAGTGATGTTCCAGATCAAGTTCTCCAGCCCACATCTCTCCACTGTTCTTCAGATATGTCTACCAACTTTCCACTGGAGAGGTCACTGTTGCCTTCCAAAAGGTCAAACAAGATGAAGACTGAATGGCTGAAATGAATGAAGTCAACAAATATTATTGACTTCATGTGCTGAGCTAGGTGCTGAGGGTATAGTAACAGACAAAATTTCCTGCCTGTAAGGAGCTTCCATTCTAGTGGGGGAAGCAAAAATAGTCAAAAAATTTGGGCTGGAGCTAATAGGGAAGACTAAGGGCTAGACAGGTTCAGGATGGGGGGAAATCAGGAAATTAAAAAAAAAAATTGTTTTGTTTTTGGTTATGTTTTGTTGGCAAAACCTCACTAATCCAAGTGGTGATGCTGAGTAGGTGAGTAGGGAGGTGGGCTTCGTGGAAGTGGCTTTCTTGTGGCCTCTGCCAGAGCATTGTTATAGAGGTGGTAAGGGTAGACATTGGGCCGCAGTGGGTTGGAAGTGGCATTATTGGCAATTGTACTCTTGTAAGATCTTGGCTGTGGAGGATGCTAATTGGAGGGGATGCAAGCTTGGGGAGTTTTCTTAATGTGTGCCACACTAAACCATGTTTTTAACTTGTGGGGAATGGGCCAGTAAAGAGAGGGGTTATCTATTGGTGGAAACAAGTCTGGAAGAGGAGGGCGAAGGAGAGATCAGCCTTGGGCAGGAGATGAGGTCTTTCCTTCTCCAAGCCAGGGAGAAGGAGGTCAGAGAAGGTCCAGATTAGGAAACATTTGTAGGTATGGAGTAGAAGAACTGACTTTTATTCTAAGGAGACTGCTTGGTTTAGTCAAAAGAGAAAAACCTGCACTAAAAATTCATTATATCTGACTTTGATGCCAAGTAGAATGTGATGTTGGCCAAACCATTTCCTCTTCTTGGGCCTCTTTTTCTCCTGCTGCATGGTCATACTGAATAAAATTGTCTCAAAGGCTCACCTTGGCTGAAACATGCCACAAGCCAGAGATTCTAAGTTTTTTCCAGGGTATTACGTGTGCCCTGGTGGCAAAAAAAAGTCGGCAATGTTATAATATGACTCATGAGCACAATTTGATGGGGGCATGGGACTTGGGCGAGGCAGGTGCGGTTGAATCGTGAACCATGAACCATGACGTGTTGGTGGTCCTGTTTGATGTGCTGGAGGTTTTATACAGGTATTTTATTTTTTGCTGTGGGACGACATAGAAAGCCCATTACCATGCTTAGTGGAGACAGGTGGCACCAGCATTTCCCCAGGAGAAATTTTGCAAGTGAAGGCTAATTTTACTTTTGCTGTTGATGGCATTTCTCAGCTATACTAATTACCATCCTGATAGAAACACTGCAGAAATGCACCTGAAACTCCCAAGAGTGCAGAGCAGAAAAGTGGTTGCTCTTAAATAATCCAAGAAAAAGTTTTACTTGTGGGTTCCAAAGTTGCAATGCTTCCTTAGTTGTGGCTTTCTTAAGTGGAAGATGCTTTGACTTAAATAGAATTTCTACATTTGCCATACTTTTAGTTTTCATTCCCTGTTCAGTGTCAATTGCAAATAAAATTAGTTTAGGAAGGTAAAAGCTAATTATTTGTTTGGATATTGTGTCTGTTTTGTAAAAGGTATTTTGTAAATTTTAGAATTATGTTTTGCTCTTTCTTTAAGTTCCTTAAGAAACATGTGGCATCCATCCATCCATCCATCCATCCATCCATCCATCCATCCATCCATCCATCCACTTATTAAAATAACAGCCCCAATAGAGCAGTTGCTTAGTAAATAGCTTTCGAGTGAAATATACTAGTGTGTATAAAGCCAGGGAATCTTGGGCTCCTTGAGGCTAGGAGGCCTGAATCCTTCATTGGCTCTGCCGTAAATTGGCTGTGTGACCTTGGAAGTTAGTTGCCAACATTGAAAGATTGGGAAACTTCATGTAAAAGTCTGGCTATCTGGCTTTTCTTGGGCACTTGGTAGATCTGGTAGTTCTGAACCCAGAGAGCTGGAGCAGAGCAGGTGCTTACTCGCCTGGGGTGGGAATATGGCTTTGTTGGAAGCTTGGGTGGGGTTCGCTCTTCCCTCCTCTCCCCAGGGCCTGACCGAGGTAGCCGGACACCTAAAGGCCATCGGTCAAAAGGAAACAGAGTTTGCATTAGTAATCCCTGCCCTGGGCTCAGTGTCCTTTCATGCAGGGAGTTTTGAGCAGGGCAGGGAGCACGAGGCTCAAGCCTGAACAAGGCTTGCTACTCCCTCCTGCCTGGTCCCCAAGATGGCCATGCTGGCCAAGTGCGTGCCCACCCTATGGGTCCACCTGGCTCGGGAGAATCAAGTTAGTAAGCAGAGGAGGCTCTGGGGTGCTTCCCACATGGATGCCCAGAAAAGGAGGCGGGTTGACAAGACGCTGTCCCCTGAGGTGGGGGGAAGCCCTGGTTTCCTTCCTGCTGCCTGAGGCTGGGAAGATGGCAGTTCTACCTGAGAAAGCAGAGTTTTCGGGGACATGTAGTGTGTGCCAGTGGGAGGAGGGATTCGCTTGCCACTTTGGGGCTCCACAAGTCCGGGAGAGGATGAGAGACCCACTGTGGGCCTTTTATCTCACAGTGGTTCTCTGCAGTGAACGTCCTGGTCGCTGGCCAGTCGGGGTGAGGCCAGTAAAGGCTGGCAGAGAGGTGCAAGTTGAGGGGGCTGGAGATGACCTCTTGTCCAATCCCCTCATGAAAAATTGGGAAATAAGATCACAAATATCCAAATGTAAAGCTAAACACTGTTAATGTGTCTTTTAGGTCTTTTTTCTAGGCATTTCCATCTTCCTGATTTTATAATTTATCCTTTATCAATAGCTAGGTATATAATGGAGTAAAATAATAGTAATGCTAACATTTATTGAAAGCTTACGGCATACCACGCACATATGTTGACTCCTTTGACCCATCCAGTAGCACTAGGAGATTGGTGTCATTTTACTCCCATTTTACAGATGGGGAAACATAGGTACACAGCTAGTAGGCTATGGAGGCAGGATGTCAGCCTCCATCGTCAGGCTCTGAAATACACTAGTTTGCGACCACTGTGAGGTTCTGCCTCTCAAAGAGGAGGTGGGAGATACTGTAGAAGCAGCTGGCCCAGTGTGTAGCCTAGAGTTGGACTTGTTTCCGCACAAACCTGTTATTGACACTGACTACTGAATTCCGCACTCTCAGCCTCAGTTTCCTGATCTGTAAAGCGAGGATACAAATCTCTCTTGGAGGTCTTTGGGTCCAGAGCTCATGGTATTGCTTTCTTAGGGCTGCTATGACAAATTACCACAAACTTGGTGGCTTAAAACAACACATTTATGCTCTCACAGTTTTGGAGGCCAGAAGTCCAGACTCATGGTATTGGCAGTGTTGGTTCCTTCTGGAAGCTCTAGGGAGAGCACGTTCCACGCTTTTCTTCTTACTTTTGTGGCTGCCAGAAACCCATAGTGCTCCTTGGTTTGTAGATGTTATCACTTCAATCTCCGGCTTCACATTCCCTTCTCTGTGTTGCTAACCTCCCTCTGCCTTACTCTCATAAGGAAACCTGATATTGGATTTAGGGCCCTCCCAAAATTTAATGATATCTACAAAGACTTTTTTCTATTAGTAAATAAGATCGTGTTCACAGGTTCTGGGGGTTAGGACTTGGACATATCTATTCAGCCCACTGGAACCACCCTCCAGCTTTTTCCCTGCTGCAATGTAACAATGAGCATGGCTCTTGGAGAAGGAAGGATGAAAGTGAGCTAGTGGCTGAAGCGTCCTGGACATTTGGCACGGTGGCTGAGAACACAGAATCTGGAGTCCAGCCCTGTGACCTTGCAAAAGTCACTGGAGCCCTTTGGGCCTCAGTTTCCTACTCTGTAAAATGGGGCTAATCATAATATCCCAGGGTTATAAAATGAATTATTGTATACAGAGTGCTTAGAACAATGCAATGTAAGTGTTAGCTGCTATTATTGTTATTATTGCTTTTGTTATTTCCATTTAGAAGTTAAGTTCATGCCTGTGAGAAAATGGAGATATGAATTTTGTGGGGGATGCATTTAAAATATGGCAAGAAACAGCCCACAAGGAATGCTATTTTTCCACCATATTTTAAATTAGGATGTCCAAATGTGTCGGAAATGTGAGGATTATACATTCCAGTGTGCTGAAACAATTTTTGGCTCAATCTTTTTAGACGTCAAGATAAGCTGAAAGTGGAGGGAGGCTTTGCTCACGTTGGAAGAGGCGGCGAGCAGATGGAAGGTGGATGAGGGAGCCTTTTGATGTGCTCGTGGAGGAGGCGTTAATATTTCAACATCTTTCTTGTTATTTACAGATAATTTTTATCAGAGATTTTCAGAGATGCTCAGTTTTTTTTCCCTTTTCTCTGAGTGGCCAGTGGTTATCACAAATCAATCTGTTAATAAGAAGCTAAAGAACTTCGCAGCCTCCTGTTTGGGGCTTGTTGCCGTTTCAATTTTATAACTAAGATGAGAATTAGCTTTCTGGCTCCTGACTTACTTTGTAGTAATTTAATTGCCTTGAAAAATTTGCCCGATAGCCAGATTTAGCTGGAATGAATATTGTCCTAGGTCTCATGTTAGAAATAGAACAGTTATATTTCTACCCTATGCTGGGCAAGGAGGAGACAGAGGTGAACTGGTGAAGTTGTGAATTCTTTGTGGGTGGGAACCTAGTGGCAGACAGACCTTCAAATAAATGACAATGTAGTGTGATAACTGCTGTACTCGAGATGCGCGGAGTAAAGGACAAGGCCTCTGGAGACAGACCTACTTCCATTTAAAGCTTGATTCTAGAAAACAAAAGAAGAAAAAAACCC
Organism: Chaetophractus vellerosus; assembly: GCA_004027955.1. Classification (NCBI taxonomy): domain Eukaryota; kingdom Metazoa; phylum Chordata; class Mammalia; order Cingulata; family Chlamyphoridae; genus Chaetophractus; species Chaetophractus vellerosus. The sequence continues at coordinate 11,202 of PVKH010026527.1, forward strand.
TGCCCAAAAACCAAAACCAAAACCAAACTTGCCTCTGTATCACTAACCAGCTGATGACCTGTTTGGTCCCACTGAGTTTCTGTTTCCACATAATAAATTATAATAATAAATAACAGGTTATTTTGCTATTTCCTCCATCATGAGGTTTAAATGAGGTAATAGATGCCAAGTGCACAGTATGATGCCTGGCTTATAGTATGTGCTTGGTAAATGCTAGTCATTATTATTACACAAATAAAGCACCATGGTTAGAGCCATCAATAGAATAATTTTGTTAATTTATTCATATGACTTGATATTTGTGTACCACACTGTGTGGCATGTTTAAGAAGTTCATGCTTTACTACTTGTCTTTAAATCTTTCACCAAAGCTCATTTAATAAATTTATATTCTATTTCACAAGGACGTAAATTAAAATCAGCTCACTCACTATATATATCCTGGAATTTAATATTTGGGCACAGCTTTGCATCTAATTTTTTAAAGAGTCACCCTCTATAATTACCAGCACTTATAGTCATAAAGAGACATCTAATACCAGATGCCATAAAAGATTCTGCTTCAGGCTGTAAAGAACAGAGCCTCACTCAGGCCAACTCAAGTAATGAGACTGTGTTTAAGAAAAAAAAAAAATAGAAGTGGCTAAGCATAATGGTTAACATCACAGACGTTTGGGGTCCCAGGCCTGCCCGTTATGCTTTATGACTTTAGGTAAGTGACCCAAGTTCTTGAACAAGCTTCTTCAGCTGTAAAGATGGGGATAGTGATTTTTGCTCAATACTTCTTAGGGAAGATTACGCGAGATAACACGGAGAACCCTTTGCATAAAGAAATGTTTTCAATAAATGCTGTCGTTTCACAAATGATATTAAGAGGGTTGGAATCCTCCAGAAATCTGATGATAGGAGGCTTAGGGAGTTGAGGATACCAGGGGCTAGGGTGGTAGGAGTTATAAATCTTTCCTTAAGGGTTCTGTTAGTAACATGTCTTAGCTCAGATTATTTCTCTCTCTGTCCACTCTTCTCCTTATCTCCAACTGGCTTATTCTATCCATATTTCTGGTTAAGTTCCCAAGATCTAACTGGCATATCTAAATATCACCATTCCTTTGTGAGAAGAGTTTTATGCAAGGTGATGTCATTGGTCGCTGGCCAGGCCAAGGTTTGAATACTCTGGGGTCATGTGCCAACATCTGGGCCAATGAGCTAAAGGGGATGGAGTCTCGTGTGCCAGATCCAGGCTGCCCAGAGCCCACCTGGAAGAGTGGGCAGACCCATTGCTAGGTATTTGGGGAACTGGATTAGTGATGACATGAATAGAAAAGTTCCTAAGTACGGACATGTGATTTGTCTCTTGCCCATCTTCCCCCCTTTATCTTGTACCACCGTCCCCTCCCTGTCGTCTCCTCTGTTTCTCACATGTTCCTGGGGAGCGACACTTCAGGGCTTTGACACACGACCCCCACACCTGCAGTGCTTCTCCCCCTCGCCCTGCTCCTCCTGTGGGAGAGCTGGCTTCCTGTCCTTTCGGTTTCTTCCAGATGCTCCCTTCTCCAAGAGAATTTCCTTCCTGATGCAGTCTGCAGGAGCCTGCCAGCTCCTCCCGTACCACCCAGTTCAAGTCCTTCCCTGCACTTGTCACAGGTTCCTTGTTTGCTTACTCCTCTGTTAAGCTGTCTGATAATAGATTAGTACGTATCTATTACTTGCATATTTCCAGAATGTCCCCATTCGAGCGGGGACTGCTGTCTGTCTCCTTATCTGCTGTGTCCCCAGCATCTAGGATGGTGCTTGGCATCGGTAGGTGTTCAATAAGTTTATTTTGAATGAGTGAGGCCATGGCTCCCCTGGCCTTGTGACCATTAGAAAACCTATGTGCATGTGTATGTGTGTGAGTATGCACACGTGTTTGGGAGAGGGATAAATCCTCAGGGAATGTGGGCATTGCCTCATTGTGCCCATTATCCTTTCTTAGCCCAGACTCCTTGGG
>PVKH010026528.1:0-13194 GCA_004027955.1 Chaetophractus vellerosus
GGGGCGAGAAGGAGAAGAAGGAGAAGAAGGAAAAATGAAGAAGTGTTAAGCATTTTACTAATTTCTAATTGATATGAAAATTATGATAATTTGTGACAAGTAAGGATTCACTCAAATCTTTTTATAAGTCATTACAGACATAAAATAATAAAGGTGCTGATTTCTTTGATGAGAACCAGGGTAGAACCTTATTCTTTTAACTATTCCTTTCTTAAAGGAAAGTAACATGATTCAGTGGGTAAGTAGCAGATTACATATCTGGAACCTATTTCTGAACCATTTAAAAACTTATTTAAAATGGGATTGATTGCCTTGACAGAACCTTCTCAGTAACACACTTTTGTAATAGAGATGTGTATGCAGAAAGGTTTTTAGAAACAATTATATAGTATATATTTACATAAGACTCAGGAAAAGAAGCTTAAGTCATCCTCTGAATCTCAGATCATTTCTAGAAGATAATCAGCAAATAAAGTAGGTTGTGGTCTTCATCACACAGATGGGGAGACTGAGGCACAGCAAGGTGAAGTCATCTGGCTGGGGTTGTATAATGCTGGAATTGTTATGAACCCCCTTGGATCCTGGCATGCTGTTTTGCTCATTAGATTGTGACCTTAATGTTAAATTTGTATGTCATTGGAACTGGTTGACTCACCCTTTAATTTTTATGCATCTTCCAAATTTTATTTATTATATGTTGGAGCTCTTCTCCTGATACTGCATTTGATATTATTTTATGGCTGAAGCTTTAAAGGTTTATAATGCAGTGGCCTCCTAATAGCAGGTCAAGCAGAAAGACTTGCATTTGGCACTGGTTCCTGGTGATCTATCTACGCTATTTAAAGCTTAGCGAGGCAGCTCAGTAAAACCCTTAAGTTCTATCCTGGATCTGATCGGCTGAATTGGTCTTGGCTTCTCAGAGAGAAGCCACACTGCTTTTGTGGCAGACATCTCCTGGAGATTTCTATGACACTGCTTCTGCACCAGGCCTCATATGTCTTTGCAAGTTTCTGAAGAGCTAGGAGAACAATGGTTACCTGAGGGACCTAATTTATTGGCTGTGTGGGGGCTCTTTACACACATCTCCCTGCCTCCCCCTTGGAGAGCTTAGAAGAAAGATACACATCAATTTATTCTACATCGGGGCCAGCTCGATAGCCCAGTGGATAGGGTGCCGGCATACCACATGGGAGGCCCCGGGTTCGGTTCCCGGGGACCTCTCCTAGCGGGCAGACCGCCTTGAGAAGGGCAAGCCGCCATGGGCGGGCCAGAGCCGCCGTGGGCAGGGCAAAAAGCTGCCACGGACAGGGCAAAAGCCGCCACGGGCAGGGCAGGTCGCCCACGAATGGAGCGCAGCCAGCCACCCGCGAACTGAAGCAAGACCCGGCCGTGAATAGAAGCAGAAGCCGCCCACAAGCGGGGAAAGCCGCGCCTGCACAGTGACCAAGTCTCGGCGCGTCGCCGCAGCGGGGGGGAGGGGAGATATGTAATAAAATAAATAAGTCTTTAAAAAAAAATTTATTCTACATCCCTTCACAAATATTAGGCACCTACTAAGTACAGAGCCTCATGCAAGGCAAAATGGGGAGTATAAACATCTACTGCGTGATTCCCTACTCACCAGTAAATTCCATGGTGCAGATGAGACACAGCACATAGAATAAGCTTTAAAATGGTATAAAAAGGATACAATACAAGTAAATTATGAGGCAGCCCAATGAACGGAGTATAGAATATTGAGAAACACATGGGCTTTACTGACGACCTCCCTGCCATTTGCTAGCTCTGTAAACTCAGTTTCCTCACCTGTAAAACAGGATGGGATAGTTGTGAAGCCAAATAAGATAATATATGTAAACTGCTTAGCATAGGACCTGGCAAGTAGTGAGTCTCAAATGGTAGTTTATTATTATTGTTCTTGTCGTTTTAATTATGATTATATGGATTATGCGTACTACAAGAATTCATAGCCGGGGGAGCTCAGTGTGAGCTGAAATGAGAGGAGAAGGCCTATAAAATGGGAAGAGGTGGGTCTTTGAAGAATGAGTTCAAATTAGTACAGGCTGATGTTAGAAGGGCAGTCCAGGCAGTTCTGGGCACACAGGAGGCAGCAATAAGAGTGGACTCTCTGGGGGAAAGTCAGGGTCTTGGCCTGACAGAGAATATTTTGTGAGGGAGGATGTGAGATGAGGTGCAACCAGACATTGGCAAGTGACAGAAGCCTCCCTTTCCTCTCACACATGGCCTCACTGGCATCCACCAGCCTGGGCTCTCAGCAAACACGGTCTGCTTTTCTCCCATCCGTGGCCTATCAGGAGAAGGCCCGTGATGTGGCCACTTATGCTCTTCTGACCAGGTAAGGACAGTGCCAGAGGTGAAGAGAGGACCTCCTGGTTCTCAGCAGGTAATCCAATGACTAATATCAAGTGTCTTTTTTTGTTATTGTTGTCTTTTTGGTGGGGAAGTGGAGACAACGGATTTTTAACTGAGGAAAAAAAAGATTGTGGAAATAAAACTGTCTCCCACTTTCTTGTAGGATTGTACCCTCTCCTTCCAGAGGCCTTTGTAAAGTCCTGCACATTCATTAACTTGACAGTTTTATGACATTCTTAACACCAGAAAATTATCTGTCCCTCACAAAAAAGGGGAGATTCAATAAGTTTTACTTATGCTGGTTGTTAGTGTATTTTCAGATTGACTTCTATAGCAATTGTCTTTTTCTGCTATTTCTTATTAATTATATAGGGTAAGCCATTCCCCAACCCTAGAAAAAGCAAAAGGCATTAGCTGTCTCCATTACCATTCACAGACCTGCTTAGCTGAATGGGAAGAAGGCTGCTACAGCCAAATTGCTATTTTGAAAGAATGATTATGTGTCCCTTGGGAATTTTTTGAAGCGTGTTTCTTGATAGCCTCACTGAGAAGTGAAGCAATAGTATATTTCCCATCCAAGTAAGTATGGAAAGCTTATTGTAAATTTGTTTCAAAAGTTAGAGGTCAGTAGCAGCTGATACCTGGGCCATCTAGCTAGTGCCTTTCTTAAAATAGAGTGATGGAAATAGCTCAGGTCCTAATCTCCACTCTCAGCAGCCTCCACCCCCCCCCCCCCTTTATTTAAAAAAAATGGATTAGAATAGTATTTGGAAGTGTCAATGTGGCTCTTTAAGTTACAAAGAAGACCCGTGGATGGCCAACTCATTATATATTAGCTACAAACTGGAGAGACTAAGATATTTGGTCAATGACATTGTTCCATTGCTCTCCTTCTCCCTCCAGTAAGTCATGCTGTGCAAGCAGAGAATATGGGACATCTTTTACCTATTGATCACCTGAGGTGAGGCGGAGCTGTCCAAAAAGAAAGTATGGAGGATTGTTTTAGTTTTAAATTTGTTTTCAGGTTTGTATTATTTAATTTGTTGTTCTATTTTTAAAGCAATTGTGTCCTTTGCACCATTGTTCTCAGGTACAACAGTAAAGAATGAACGTTTTCTAATAAATAAGATATAAATAACAACAATTCAGTTTATTGCTTTAAATAAAGAAATGTGTTCTTGGCTTTTCCCATGGGGAGAGGGAAATGAAAATGAATGGGCCCAAATTTGATGTCTATTTGAGAAGCGTAGGTAATCTATGTCATTATTAAAAAGATGGGTGTCCTAAATCTAGTATGCTTCTTAATGACCCAACGGAACCAATCCCAAACAAGTCAGCAAGTCTGTGATCTGGGAAGAGGCAGCTCCTCTGTTATGAATTTTTAAAAATATTTATTGTATAATTATGGGGGAAGGGTAATCTCTGTTGTGGCAAAAATGTCAGGAAAGGCTCTAGATGGGAGTTTCACAAGGGACACCACTGAATTCACTGGCACTCCCTGAGAAAGGAAAAGGCTCTCCTCACACTTGTGTGACACAGAGACCACTTCACGTCCCTCTTTGAGGCAGTATCGGCCACAGTAGATGGGGACCTTGCCTGCAAGGAATCCAAAGCATAGGTGCACTGGAGGGTAAAAGAGCAAAAAGTAAAAAACTCATTTCATAATCTCTCTCTCTCTTGCATAAACCAAGTCAACTTTCTGATTTTAATCCCCCCCTTTTTTAATCACCCCCCTCTTTCAACTGCTAGCACCTAAGAAAACAAGGCCTCTTTGGGTAACTATTAAGAATAACTCTTTGCTTTCTGCCTGCACGGGGAGCTGGTTATTCCATTTTCTCAGAATTGAATGTTGAGAAGCTCTTGAAATATTTCTTTCTCAAGGACACACCTTGGTCAGTTTCCCCAATGTGAAAGTTCCTAGTGTTGATTTACCACAATAACTTTGAAATCTTTCTTTCTTACTTCCTTTCCTTTTTCCCTGATCAGTTTTCTTTAAATTTTTATTTTCTGTGTGCCTGTGTTGCAGCAGCTTCAAGTTCTTTCTCTCATTATTTCTCTAGTCTTTAACTGTGAATTTCTCATCTAGCACAACTCTAGCAATCCAAAGACTACCACATAGGTCCCGCATCTACAGGTTAATGTGTCTAAGCCCCCTCTCCCCAAAAAGAAAGAAACAAAAAAAGTGAAGCATCCTGTTGTAATTAAGAAAGGTGGCTATACATCACAATTACAAGAATAAACTGGGTCCCCTCACACAAATGCAGTGACCTACTGATAGCACATCATGAGTATAAATTGTTGCTACACATTTGGAAAGCAATTAGACAATATTTATCACATTAGAAAATGCACATACCTTTTGACTCAGCAATTTTATTGCTAGAAATATTTCTTATTGATATAGACTTGCAATACACAAAGATACATACACAAAAGTTCATGGAGCATTGTTGAATAAGAGAAAATAATTAAAATAAATTAAAAATCTTATAAAGTAGGACTGAATAAATAAACTTTGATACATCCATACGATGTAATACTAAATAGCAGTTAAAATGAAATGGGTAGATATACTTAGGCTGATATGAAAGATACTATGGATTATGTGAATCAAAAAGTTGCACAAACAGAGAATGATTTCATTTATGTTAAAAAGAGAGGGGCATTGATTTAGAATATAACCCGAAGTAGAAAATAAATACAGATGAGTCCCATATTGATGTAAATAAATGATTGATAAATAAATAAATGGGGCAAGGAAAAATACTAACTTTACAGTGAAGAAACCTGGTAAACATCATCTTAACCAAGTGATGATGGTTAACATCACCCTTAATAAATCATGCTGATTGTTTATATCCCCTGATATGATGTGATGTGACTGGCACTTGACCTCTATGGTATTCTTACCCCACGCTCATAACTCAGTGTAATCAAGAGCATAATACCAGACAAACCCAAATTGAGAGGCATTTTACAAAATATCTAAGTCTAGGTAATGAAAACCAAGAAAAGACTGAGAAACAGCAGGGGAGACTAAGGATTCATGACAACTGAATGTAATGTGGGTCTTAGATGGAATCCTGGAACAGTAAAAGGATATAAATGAAAAATAAAACACTAGTGAAATCTGAATAAAGTCTGTAATTCAGTTAATAGTGTCTAAGCAAAACAAAGTGTAACATCCTACTGTAATTAGGAAAGATGGCTGTGCAAATATGCAATGGCTATGTACATTTTGACAAATTTACTATGGTTATGTAAAAAGTTAATATTGGGGGACCTGGGTTAAGAATATATGGGAATTCTCTATACAATCTTTGCAACTTTTCTGTATATGAAAAATTATTCCCCTAGAAAAGTTTATTTAAAAAGGTAAAGGGTGTATGATAATATACACACCACACACACATACACACACACACACCTCCACACACACACACACACCTATACATACATAGACATTTCCAGAAGCCTACCCTCCAAAACCCATGAATATTATTTACTCCTGAAAAGTAGGATTGGGGGTGGGTAGGAAAGGGAGAGGGAGAGAGGAAGATAGAGATCATGGGTAGGGTAGGAGTAAGAATTTTATATTTTCATTTTATACCCAAAGTATTATTTGATTTTTTTAAACCTTGTTATCAAACCACTCTCATCCCTGAACATGTTATCACCTCACCTTTCTGAAGGGGAGAGATTTCATTTCTCTATTGTACTTAGGAACAACAATAGACCATTAATTTAATTAAATATTTATGGCCACCATCTAATTAGTCTTCTCTCCTATAGCTCACATTCTAATGTTTTAGTGTCTTCCAACCTTTAACTTGTCATAGAGTACCAATATTTTATATCATACATACACACTGAAATTCAACAACCCCCCTTTCTGAGATCTATGTTAGACCAAAACCACTTATGATCTGTCCCCTTCTTTTTAAAACAGGCTTTCAAGTTTAAGTTCCAAATCCAAGAATGGAAAAGTTTTCAGTTACACTGGTATCATCTTGAGGTTGTAGATTAGTTCAGCAAAGGAGAAATTCTCAAGTGAGAATCACTTCCAATTAATTGTGTAGGCAGAGGAGAAAATAATTATGTCAATTAGAAGACGTTAAACTTCCAGCCTTCTAGAAAGCAGTAATAAAGATCAGGAAAACTAAAGCCACATGATATAATATAGTTTATCAAATAGAAGTCAGTCAGAGCTCACCTTTCCCAGTCCCTCTCAAAATGCACCTAAGCTTGCAATGTTCAAATAAAATTTGTGTTGAGGCCAAGAATTTTTGAGAATGCATATAAGAAAATGGGCGTACACATTTTTTATCTGGTGATTGGGTTTGAGAGTGGTGTAGATGAGGAGCGTGTCTGCTCAAAAGTGGGTCAGCAGGAAAGGAATTAGACTGGGGCTGTCTCCCTTCTGCATAGAATGATTCCTTATTTGTGAATGGAGATTAAGATTGAATGTGGAAAATTATCTTGGTGTCTGACCAAAATCAGTGAATAGTGTACTCTCTTCCCCCACATGCATGTGTGATTCAGGGGTCAGCCAGAGACTTGGGGAGGGTGTATAGACAGAATTTGGGAGTCCTCTTCTCTGGCTCTCTCCTTTCTGGAATTTCTCCCTCACTTTTCAGCAACTGTGGTTTTCTCAAACTCTGCCCTTTGGATCTTTAGTCCAGAAAGACTAACTTTTCTATTGGAGTTTTACTCACCCTGAGCATCACTGACTTCAGGCTGCCCTCAAAAGGCATAAAAACAGTTACTTCACCTTGCATTAATCCCTTCTATCAAAGTGAAGCCCCTTTCCAGAATTTGTATGCTTTAGTGCACTCTCTAGTACTTGCAGATATTTGATTTTTGCTTATTTGTCCATACTTTATAGTTGTTATCTGTGGGAGGCTAGAGTTCCGTAGGAGCTTTCTTGGCCATACTGGAAGAGGAAAAGATAGTATAAAATAAAACAAGTGTCTTCACTTCTAAAATGGGGAAAGTATGATTTGCATATTCCCCAGGGAAGTTCAATAATTTGGGTATATTTGGAAAATATATAAATTCAGTTAAGCTCCACCATGGGTTTCTCTTATGCAGATCATCAAACTATTTAAACAGGTGGAACATAAATATAAAATATTTTTTTAAAAACCACTTCAGGCATAATCCTGCTTCAAATTCCTTAGTAATATTTGAGGGGCCTTGTCTGAATTCTGCCATGTAACATTTAAGAGTAGGTGAGAGAAAGTTTGTCCAAGGCTTCTGAAAACAGGTACTAGCCCCAAAGCTGTTCCCTAAGGCTTTAAGTGGGTCTCCCAGGAACTCTCAACAACCCACTACTCATCTCAGATGAAGTTTTCTAATATCGGCTATAAGTGGGAAGAGAGTAAGCAATACGAATGCATGTAAATCCAGTGGACAATGGGGGATGGCTACCTGTGCAGAGGAGGCCATATCACTGGCCACAGGCAGACACCAGAGATACCCAGGTTGCTTACTGGTGACTGAACACTTGTGCTTCATCCTGTTCCAGTGTGAGCTAGTGGGTGTAACGGTTTGGGTTTTATTTAATTATGTATTCCAAAAATATAAATTGGATTATTCTTGTAAACTAATCTGTTCATCTGGGCATGATTAAGTTATGATTAGGGCATTAACTGCCACATCAGTGAGACGTTGAGCCCCACCCCTCAGTGGGTGTGGTCTCAAGTATAAAGGCCAGGCAGCAGATTTGAGTTGCAGAGATTTGGAGAGAAGCAGATTTGAGAAGCAGTTCTGATGTTGGAGTGAGCTGGTCGCTGGATAGTCTACAGCTGGCCTTGTGGAGAGACACAACGCAGAGACCCTCATGGTCTACAGCTGAACTTGTGGGAGAAACAGAAGCTAAGCCCGGAGAGAAATGCAGCCCCGGCAGGAGAGGAACCCAAAGGCCTGAGCCCTTGGCAGACGTCGGCAGCCATCTTGCTCCAACACGTGGACTTTGGTATGAGAAGAAACTCAAGCTTTGTGGCCTGGTAATTGTAAGCGTCTACCCCAAATAAATACCCTTTATAAAGACCGACCGATTTTGGTATATTTTCAAAAGGCACGCCTGTGGCTGACCAAAACAGTGGGCTTCTATCACACTTCTAGACCCTGACCGTGGGAATTCTGAATTTAACTCTGGAATTTCAAATTCCCTCCATTCCTTCCCGTTGCTGTTTGCTCTGCCCCATAATCTATCCTGTGTTCCACTGTACCAGTGTAGTTTGGTAGAAGGTTTCCAGAGGACTATATGGAAAAATAGTTGAGAAGCCTTAAAAATGTGCTTATCTAAAAAGTATCCTTCTAGATATTTATCCAAATAAAATAAGTAAAGAAGCATTAAATATTTATTTATAAAGATTTTGTTGTGAATAATTAACATAATCTAAGTGCCCCAAATGGGAATTGGCTAAATATTTGTTGAACCATATGAAATTACTGATAGTTAATAAATGTTGACCTATAAAACAGCATTTTTATATGGCTCAACCTATTAAATTGTGGTATATTTACATGATAGATTTCTTTGCATGTATTGAAAATCATGTTTTTAAATAATATTTAATGCTAATGAATGAAATATTGTCTAACAAGGTAGGATATAAAGTAAGCTATATAGCATGACCTCAATTTTATTTTATTAAAATACATAGTTGGTTATATGTGCACACACATGATTAGAAAAAAATGACTGGTAGAAAATACTCATGTTAATAGTATTTTTCTGAGTGACTGGAGTATTAATAATTTGGTTTTATTTTTGTCTTTATACTTTCTATCTTTCCCAAATTTGTGTGGTTATAATAATATTTAGCACCTGCAATTTTCTTCTAAATTCAGATAGCTGGCATTTTCCATATTGTTGCATACTCTTCAAAATCATTTTAATGAATAAACAATAATCTATTAAGGAGAATCATATCAATTACTTAAATATCTGCCTGTTAGGCTTTTAGGTTAATCTTTCTTTTCTCTCCTTTTCTCTTGTCTCTCTTTCTTTTTCTTTCCCTTTTTCCTTCCTTCCTGCCTTCCTGCCTGCCTCCTTCCCTCTCTTCTTTCCTTCTTCTCTCTCTCAGGTCTGTCTCTCCCTCCCTCCCTCCCTTCTTCCCTCCCTTCCTTTTTTCCTTCACCTCCCCTTTCTTTCTTTCAATATAAATAATGCAAGATCATCCCTCCCATTATTTGGATTATTTCCATAAGATATTTTCCCAGAATTGAAGTCATTGTTAAGCATGGGGGGTGGGGGTGGGGAAAAATAAGCTGCAAACTGAATGTTGCCCTTGCACTTCCCAAGAGCCTCACCCCTGGACCCTGTTAGCATTTTGAAGTGCTGGAAAGACACTGTTTCTTATTGTTAATGGAAACATCATTTCCCACAGTTCTGACTCCAAGGCAGCAGCATTTTAAAAGCTCAGCTCAGGTGGAACCGCTTAGTGTTTGCATTCCTGCTAAACCTCAGAGAGAAACTCACTGAATCCGATAAAAATATTGCCAATTTGTTGGCACACGAAACTTCTCAGTTTTTGTTATTCCTCTTTGTCCATGTAACATTTATATGACTGTGGCTACCCAGGCATAAACTCACCTGGATGCCAATGAGGGCTGAGGGGTTCTGAGTAAGAAGATGTAACTGCAGGGCTGCCTGGAGCCCATTCATGTGTGAAGAAATTCTGCCTGCATGGTGGCAAAGATGGGCGTGATGAAAGACGCTTCATGGTCTGCACCACTGGTAACAAAATGGATTGGAAGGAAACTGCCTTGTCATACAGAACTCTTTGGTATCTGGACATATGACAAGTCTCAGAAGCTTTGATCTGACTTTCAACTGGTAACCCATCTTGTTTGAACACACAGAGTATAAGGCAGCCAGAGGACACATAAAGGCGGCATCCCTTGGGCTCCTGATGTTTGGGAGGTAGACATCCCATCCTGCACACCTGTATGCAGTCATGTGAACTGGGTATCTGCAGAGCAGTACCTGGCCCAGCTGTGGGGCTAGGGGAGGTTTCTTAGGGTGTAGTAACAGCTGTCTGGTAAAGCCCAAAAGAAAGTAGCTACTGTCTGCTTTTTCATTCACAAGCATTTGTTGAACTTCTGCTATATAACAGATATTAGGCTGGGCCTGGAAATAGCAGCTGAATAAAACATGATTCCTGCCTTCAAGGATCTCACATGAATGGATGAGATGGGCAAGTAAATGGATCATTTAGAACCCACCGTAGCCAGGGACACAAGAGGCATAAAAAGAATGCTATGGAGAACACAGAGGAGAGAGGCACGAGCTGTGGTCTGGGCTTGGGGAACCTGCCAGAGGAGGGGAGGTCTGAGCTGGATGTTAAAGGATGAGTGCTATGTTGTCGGGTGGTTGAAGGAAGGGAAGAATTTCCCTTTCTAGGAGGGAAAACCGAAACTGCAAGGCTGGTCCAGGGCATGGCTTCTCTCCCTCCTCCCTCCTTCCTTCCCTCCTTCCCTTCCTTCCTTCCATAATGTTTAAATGACAATAACTTTATAAATCATTTCAAATTATTAAAAAGATTCATGCTTATAAAATTTTCAAACGATACATGAAAATATAAAGAAAGTAAACATCACCCCAAATCCTTCAGCCTAGAGATCAACACTGTTCATATTTGGCGAGCATCCTTTCAGATATCCTTCTATATGCACATATAAAACCACTTTTATAGAAATGGTAGACAATTCAATTTAACAGGTTTTTATTGTACTAGTCTGTGCAAGGACTAGGCATACAGCAGTGAACAGGACAGATAGGATCCCTGCCTCGTAAAGTTTCACTCCCAATCTTAACTTAGGGCAGACTCGAGAAAGGGAAAGCTAATTATGAAACTACAAGAGCCCTTCCCATTTGTACAATCTGGTTTCTCTGCCTGGATTGCTACCCTCTCCCTCATACTTTTTTTTTTTTTTAAGATTTATTTTTTATTTTATTTACTTTCTGCTTGTTCTTGCTGTGTTCATTTTTCTTGTGCTCCTCTGTGTCTGCTTGTCTCCGCCCGCTGCAGCGACCCACTGAGTCAGCTCACCGCACAGCGGCCTGCCTGCTTGCGGTGGCTTGCCTTCTCGACGTGGTCTGCCTGCTCGAGGAGGCCCCGGGGGGAACCAAACCTGGGGCTCCCCATGTGGTAAACCGGAGCCCTACCAATTGAGCTACAGCCAGTTCCCTCCCTCATACTTCTATATCAGGAAAAGATTTCCATGTCAACAGATAGTTTTCTACACAATATTTAATGAAAGTATGTTTTCTATTGGATAGATAAAGCATTGATTCATTATTGTTTTTAACCAATGGTTTATTGGTAGGTTTTAGGATTGTTTTAATTTTTTTCTATTATAAACAATTCTGCCACAAGCATCTTTTTTATATACATCCTGACCATTTGTCTTGGGCTAAATGTCTAAGAGTGGAATTACTATATCAAAGGCTATGCATAGTAATTTTTAAAAATTTTTATTATTTATTTTTCTCTTAATTAGAGAAGTTGTGGGTTTACAGAGCAATCATGCATAAAGCACAGGATTCCCATATACCACTCTATTATTAACACCTTGCATTGGTGTGGAACATTTGTTACACTTGGTAAGAGCACATTTTTATAATTTTAATATTAACTATAGCCCATGGTTTAACTTAGGTTTCACTGTTTGTGAAGTGTAGTTCCATGGGTTTTTTACATATTAAATTTTTGTTACATGTTACCAAGTACACATTGTCCTTCTGAAAGTTCTATCTATAGTACATAGAGTACCATTTTTCCACAACCCTCACCAATACTAAGAATCATCAGTTCATAAAGTATTTGTCCATCTGATGAAATTTCATTGTCTTAATTTATTTTTATTTGTTTGCTAATTAGGTTGATCAGTTTTTATCTGTTTCTATAGCCTTTGTATGTCTTCTATTATGACTGTCTTATTCGTGTCCTTCATATTCTGTTTTCTATTATACTGGATTTTTCATATTAATGATTAGCAAATACTCTTTTTTTATTTTAATTTTTTTTAGGATACATCAATTTACATAAATGTTTCACAGAAATTTTAGGAGTACCCATATGCCACACCTCCCACACCTCCCACAACCTCCCACATATACATCCTTCATCAGTGTGACACATCACCTGTAATAGTTATACACATTTTGGGGCTTTGCCACCATGCATGGACCACAGTTCAGACTGTAGACCACCCTCTCTCCCACACAGTTCTGCATGATACATGATAATATAAAATGGCCTATATCCTCCATTGCAACATCACCCAAGACAATTCCCAAGTCCCAAAAAAGCCCCTGTATTACAACTGCCCTTCCCTCTCCCTGCCCCCAAAGCATCCAGTGGCCCCTGGCTCCACATGATTTTGTAATTTCTTCCATTGCATGAATCACAACAAGTCTATAAAAGGACACCAACAAGTCCACTCTAGTCCATAGCTCTTCCCCCAATCTTGAGGAGTCTAGGATGGTGATGTCCCCTCCACCACCAAGTGAGAGGGGGCTTATATCCCATGGATACGATGGAAGAGATTATCCTGCCTGCAGCTGCAGGTTCTCTCCATTCCCCAGGATAGCCGTCGTCCGTCATCAACTCCCAACTAGGTGTCCTGGGTGAATCCATTGAGTTGTAGCATAAGAGTTGCAGGTCCACAGAGTCTCTGGACCCAGTTGGCACAGGGACAGCATGTAGTCTCCAGTCTATGGAAGTACACCTAAAACTCTGGCATCAAATATAGGTTTGAATAGAAGAGACAGATGGTCCATGTGCAGTGAAGACATATTTTGGTCAG
>PVKH010026529.1:0-13199 GCA_004027955.1 Chaetophractus vellerosus
GATATGTAATAAAATAAATAAATCTTTAAAAATAAATAAATAAATAAATAGTCCATTTAAAGGTTCATTCTTTCTTGAAATAAAATATTTAGTCATTCAAATACTTGTCTTTCTTTCTTTCCCTAAGTTAGTATCCAACTTATGGAGAAAAGGGTATTGGAAAAAGGGGTGTATGTAGCACATGTAACCTCAAATTAATTGGAGTCTGAGTCTTCAGACACCATTTTGTCTGTCACATCTGGGATCTAGAATGATGTCCCTTATCTAACAAATGCCACTAGTCCTCTTGCCATATGCAGTTTAAAGCTGCACGTGGCCAGAATCATGAGCTGGTCTTCTTTAGCATAGTCAGAGCTAAGCATTCCTCCTTGACAAATGTGCCTTACCTTGACTTCTGCCTGTGTACAGACTTTTCAGGGATCTAATTCAGCCTTCAGCTCGGGTAGGTGGCTCAGTAACTCTTGATACAGAATCATCATGTCAAACTGGTATATTAAAGTCCACAGACAAAATCTCAGTTGCTTTAAAACCAAGGATGGCTCCAGAAAACTAACCTTTGAGGTTTTGCTCTGCCTTACCACCTAATACTGCCAAGTGCTCTGGCAATACCTAAGCTTGGTGATTGGAAGATAATCAACAGATGACCTCTTGCTAGAGGCCTTAATGTGGAACAGGCATAGCCCTTCTCTGCCTTCAGAGTTTTCCTCACCTCTCTAGAATGCCCTCTCCTCTTTACCATGGAGGAGACATCGGAAGATACCTATCTGTCCTACACTCTCATTTCTCTCCTCTCTTCCTTTCTCACAAATTATCTAGACATGAAAATGGGATGGACACTTCTCTTTTTTCTCCTGGATAATATATTTTCTTTACGTTCAGTTGGCCCAGATGAAGCAACTCTCCACACTACAGTAAGTCCCCTAAACTTAGTTTTTCTGACTTACAAGGGGAGCAAAGGCTATGGAATCTGAAAATTCCATTTTCATGGCAATAGTCTATTTTGATCCCAGAGGCCAAATATTACCTCCTCTTTTCTCTTCACATTCACTTCAAAAGAAATCTGAATGCCACCCCCGACCCCCATCCCACCCTGGCTAATGGATGCTTTTGGTGGCTTGTATTCAGAAAGGCAGAAGGAAAAACAAATTAAAACAAGGAATTGTGGGAAGATGGCACAGTAGGAAACTCCAGGAATTATTCCCTTCACCAGAAAAATTAAATAGTCAGAAACTTTTGGGATCAATTATCTTAAAACTCCAGAGTTGATAGAACACTGTACATCATCCAAGGAAGAGTGAGAGGAAGAAGATGGTAAATTATGGTAAGTCACTATAAATTGTTCTCTCCATGCTATCCTTGTTGCCATTGCCCATCCCCCGCTCTTGTGGCAGGTAGCAGTGGGATTAGGCCTCTGGCAGAGCTTGCTGATGCCAGAGAAAGATATAAAAACTCACTTTCCCTAGATCCAAGGGAGGCATGGCTGGGACACTGATCACTTCTTTTGATTACTTACTTTGGATTGCTGGGGGGCCCAGTGCTGAGGTCAGCCATTGTTCCAACCCACCCCAAAGAAAAGAGGTGGAGAACTGCAAAGACAGGTTGCTTATTCAGAGCTGAGGAGTACAGCTAAAGTGCTACATTTGCTGGACAGGGGCCCAATCAAGGAAATTCAGCTTTGGGGAGCCTTGGACGAATCTCCTGGTACCTTTTCCCAGGGCAGTTTGGAGCATGCAGCCCTCCATTTGTGGGTCTCTAGCCTTGTTCTGACTGGGAAAGACTGACTTAGGAAACTCCTCTGCACCATGCCCCAACTCCCATAATTTGTCCTCCTGGCAAAAAATGCTTGATGCAGATAGCCTGGGGCAAAAAATTAATTGCTTTAAGTCCTGCAGTAGTATATTTGGGAGAGGGAAAAGGTCTGTTTCCTGGGAAGCAGAGGGGGCATTCAAATTCCTGTAAGCAGGGGACCTCCTAAGGCCACTAGCAAGCACAAGCCCAGGACAAGAGACAGGCCCTGAAAAAAAAAAAAAAACAGGGAAGACCCTGCACTGTGTATACACCTTGAGCTAGCCTTCCTGATATGAGGGTGGAACTCTGACACAAAGCATCAGCCAATGCAAAGCCAATTTGAAAGAATGGTGAAAGTGTCTTTTGCTTAGCTTTGTTTGGTTTTGTTAGCACCTGACACTAAAGGAATTCTCTTCCATATCACCTGTTGGTTACAAACTCAAGAAACAGACATCTAAGGGAATAAATCCCAGAGTTAACATGTTAAAATATTAAAATGTACAGTATGCAACAAGAGATTATATGACAAACAAAGAAACAGGAAATGATGGCCCAGGCAAAGGAAGAAGATAAAAATCCAGACCAACATCACCTTCACCTAACAACAGAATAAACATTCTTCTTGAATGCATATGGGTCACTATCCAGTACAGAACAAATATTAGGTGACAAAACAAGTCTCAATAAATTTAAAAATACTGAACTCATACAGTGTCTCTTCTCTGGCCACAATGGAATGAAGCTAGAAATCAATAATAGATGGAGAAATGGAAAATTCACAAATATGTGGAAATTAAATAATGTACTATAACTACTAATGGATTAAAAAGGAAATCACAAGGGAAATTAGGAAATATCTTGATGCAAATGAAATAAAAAATACAATGTACCAAAACTTATGGGATGCAGCAAAGACAGTATTGAGAGGGAAATTTATAGCTCTAAATGCTTATATTAAAAAGGAAGAAAGATTCAAATCAGATATATAACCGAGAAATTAGAAGAACTAGAAAAAGAAGAGCAAACTAAACCCAAAATGAGCATAAAGAAGGAAATAATAAAGAATAAAGTAGAGATAAATGAAAGAGACTAAAAAACAATAGAGAGAACCTACAAAACCAAAAGTTGGTTCTATGAAAAAAATCAATAAAATTTAAAAACCTTTAGCTAGACTGACAAAGAAAGAGAAAGGACACAAACATCCAAAATAAGAAATGTAAAGGAGGACATTACTACTGACCCCAACAAAATAAAAAGAGACTATTAAAAGATACTGTATTAGTCAGCGAAAAGGGGTGCTGATGGAAAGTACCAGAAATTGGCTGGCTTTTATAAAGGATATTTATTTGGGATAAAAGCTTACAGTTAGAAGTCCCTAAAGAGTCCAGCTCAAGGTACCATAAGAGGTACTCTCTCACCAAATGTCTGTTGCCATGTGTTGAATCAAGATGGCTGCTGATAGATGCGAGGGTTCAGCCTTCCTCTTTGTTCTTAAGGCTCCATGGGCCCAGCTTCTTCCAATCTCAGCTGTAGGCTGGCATAAGGCTCATCTCTCAGGGCTTCTCAGTGGCTCTGTTCTCTTCACAAAGTAAGCTGCAAACTATCAGGCGAATATTTCATCTCTCCCCAGGGCTCCAGCATCAAAACCAGGTTCTTTCAGGGGAACTTAACAAACATACCAAGAAGAATTAACACCAATCCTGTTCAAACTCTCCAAAAAATTAGAGGAGGGAGCACTCTGTAATTCATTCTACTGGGCCAACATCACCCTCATACCAAAGCCAGATAAAGACACTAGAATAAAAGAAAATTACAGACCAATATTTCTTATGAATAAAGATGCAAAAATCTTCAACAAAATACTGGCAGACCAAATCTAGTAGCTCATTAAAAGAATTACATACCATGATCAAACGGGACTTTTGCTGCGCAAGGGTGGTTCCACATAAGAAAATCAATTAATATACCACATTAACAAAATGAAGGAAAAGAAAGCACATGATCATCTCAATTGATGTAGAGAAAGCATTTGAAAGAATCCTGCACTGCTTCTTGATAAAAATAAAAAACTAGGAGTAATAAGAAACTTCAACGACATGTTAAAGGACATATATGAAAAACTCACATCCAAAATACTACTTAATTATGAAAGACTAAAAGCTTTATCTCTATGTCATAAACAAGACAAAGATACCCACAGTCACAACTGTTATTCAACATTGTACTGTAATTCCTAGCCAGGGCAATTAGGAAAGAAAAATAAATAAAAAGTCATGCAAATTGGAAAAGAAGAAGTAAAACATTTTCTATTTGCAAATGACAGAAAATCCTGAAAAATCCACAAGAAATCTCTTAAAGCTAATAAATGAATTCAGCCAAGTGGCAGGGTAACTGATCAATACCCTCAAATCAGTAGTGCTTCTATACACTGATAATGAACAATCTGAAGAAGAAGTCAAGAAAAAAACTGCATTTACCTTACCAACTAAAAGAACCAAATATCTAGTAATAATTTTAACCAAGGATATAAAGAACTTGTACACAAGAAAATTATAAAACATTGCTAAAAGAAATAAAAGAAGACCTAAGTAAATGGAAGCACATTCTGTGTTCATATATTGGAAGACTAAATATCATTATGTTAATATTTATCCCAAACAATTTATAAATTCAATGAAATCCCAAACAAAATTCCAACAACAACAACCTTCTTTGCAAAAATGGAAAAGCCAATGATCAAACTTACTAGAAGAGTAATGGTCTCCAAATAGCCAAAACCATGTCAAAAAAGAGAATGAAGTTGAAGAACTCATACTTCCTGATCTTAAAACAAATTACAAAACCACAGTAATCAAAACAGAATTGTGGTGGCACAAGGAAAGACAGATAGACCAATGGAATCAAATAGAGAGCTCAGAAGTCAACCTTCACATTTATGGCTAAATGATTTTTGACAAGTATGTAAAGACCACTCAATTGGGAAAGAAGAGTCTCTTCAACAAATGGTGCTGGGAAAACTGGATCTCCAATTTGAAAGAAAAAAAAAAAGGAGGGCCCTGTAATGGTTTCAGAGTTTTATTTAATTATGAATTCCAAAAATATAAATTGGATTATTCTTGTAAACTAATCTGTTCATCTGGGCGTGATTAAGTTATGATAAGGACATTAACTGGGCCACGGCAGGAGGGTGTTGGGCCCCGCCCCTCGTTTGGTGTGGTCTCAAGTATAAAGGCCAGGCAGCAGATCTGAGTTACAGAGATTTAGAGAAGCAGATCTGAGAAGCAGTTCTGATGTTGGAGTGAGCCGATCGCCAGATAGTCTACAGCTGGCCTTGTGGAGAGACGCAACGCAGAGAGTCTCATGGTCTACAGCTGAACTTGTGGTGGAAGCAGAAGCTAAGCCCGGAGAGAAACGCAGCCCCGGTAACAGAGGAACACGGAAGCCTGAACCCTGGAGACGTCAGCAGCCATCTTGCTCCAACACGTGGACTTTGGTATGGGAAGAACTGTATGCTTTGTGGCCTGGTAACTGTAAGCTACTACCCCAAATAAATACCCTTTATAAAGACCAACACATTTGGTGTATTTCAAAAGGCACATCTGTGGCTGACCAAAACAGACCCCTACCTCAAACCATATACAAAAATGAACTCAAAATGAATCAAAGACATATAAGAATTAGATCCATCAATTTTCAAGAAGAAAACCTAGGGAAGCATCTTCAGGACATTGTGTTAGGCAATGGTTTTTTGACTTTATACCCACTGCACAAGCAACAAAAGAAAAAATAGATAAATGGAAAAGAACTCCATCAAAATTAAAAACTTTTATACTTCAAAGGACTTTATAATGAAAGGAAAATGACAACCTACACAATGGAAGAAAAATATTTGGAAACTACATATCCGATAAGGGTTTAATATCAACAATATATAAAGAAATCCTTTCATGTAAACACAGAAAGACAACCCAATTAAAGATGGGCAAAATTTTGAATAGACATGTCTCCAAAGAAGATATACAAATGGCCAGAAAGCATATGAAAAGATACTCAACATCATTAACCACCAGGAAATGCAAAGCAAAAGTGCAATGAAATACCATTTCACATCCATTAGAATGACTGCTATTATAAAAATAGAAAACAACAAGAGTTGGAGAGCAGGAGGAGAAGTAAAAATACTCATTCCTTGCTGGTGGCAATGTAAAATGGTGTAGCCACTGTGGAAGACAGTATGGCAGTGCCTCAGAAAGATAAGTATAGAATTACCATATGTCTCAGCAATCCTACTTCAAGGTATATACCAAAAGAATTGAAAGCAGGGACTTTAACAGATATTTGCACACTGATGTTCATAGGGATTTATTCACACTTGCCAATAGATAGAGGCCACCCAACTGCCCATGATCTAATGAATGGATAAGCAAAATATGGTGTATACACACAATGGAAAAAGGAAGGAAGTTCTGATACATGTGACAACATGGATAAGCCTTGAAGACATCATGTGGAGTAAAATAAGCCAGACACAAAAGGACAAATCTTGTATGATCTCACTAATATGAAATAATTAGAATAAGCAAACTCAGAGAGTTAGAATCTAGAATATAGGTTACCAGAAGATGGGATGGGGTAGGGAATAAGGACAATGGAAAAATTTTGGTAATGTAGAGTAGTGATGGCAGCACAATATTGTGAACATCATTAACAGCACTAAATTATATATTTGAATGTAGTTAAAAGGGAAAATTTTAGGTTGTATATATGTTCCTAGAATAAACTTTTAAAAAATCCATGTAACTATGCAACACAGGAACCCTAAGTTTAACCATGGAGTCTGATTAATTGTACAATTACAAAAACGTTCTTTCATATATTAAGAAATCTGTCACACTAGTGCAAGATGTTAATAATAGGGTGGTATATGGGAACCTGCATTTTATGCATGATTTTTCTGTAAACCTACAACTTCTCTAATTTAAAAAATAATAATAATGTTTAAAACTTCTCCTTGTTTCTTTTTATTAAGCTCTTCATTTGGACTTTCCTTCCCCTCAGAGTCCCAAAGAATTCATGACTACATGTTCAGATGAAGAACTCTAAATTGAGTAAGTAAAATGGACTTTTTTGGTGTAATCTTCATAAGACTATGTGACCAGAGACTTTTATTAACTTCTTGAAATAATGAGAAATAGTGCCAGAAGTTTCTGTAATGATGGAAACCACTCTTGTGCAGTCAGAGGAGCTTGTGATATAAGAAATTATTTTCTTCAAGACAAATATTGCAGACTGGCAATGCCTTCCTCTAGTGCCCATCAGCCTTCAGCTAGCAGGAGTAAGGTAAATACATAGGGCAACTGCTGCTTCAAGTTTCATTCATCAGGGAATCAATGAGGAACGTAATGGAAGAATCCAAAAGTCCTAGTCCATGGAGAACATATGAGACACTGTGCAAGAGATTTCTGGTACTGTTCTGGAACAATGTGAGAGGCTCAGAGTTCCTAAAATGCCAGTGATGTTTGGAGAGCTTGGAACAGTTACTATGACTTCTTTTTCTACCATTTTCCCTCTACTAGGACTTGGGAAAAGTGGTATACAACTTGTTAGATCACTATAGAAATGGCTATATCCATCTAATTACAATTTAAAGTGTTTTAGTTTCTCATTTTATATTGCTGATTTAATCTCAAACTTTAAGGGTTTGTGTTTTTTTTTTAAGGTTTGTAAGCATGAAGTCATTCAGATGTCAATTAGTTCTGAAGCCCATCAACTTCAAGGTAACAGAGACAGGTTTTGAAACTGCTTTTCAGAGTTTATATCATAAATGTTCCTAAAATAGTTAGAAGTTATGCTATTTTCTCTGCCTAAAAAATCTCTTTATATGTTCAATGTCTACTTATTCTACTTCCCTGACTCACAACTCTATTCCCCACATTTAAGTCAGGCACCCATTATACTTTGTCATTGAATCCTCTTCTTTTCTTTCATAGCATTTACCTTGGTTTGTAATTATAAATTTATTTGTGCCATCTATTATTTTTATAATGTTTGAGACTATATTTCATTCTTCAGAGAACTAAGGAGAAGAGGTCAGAAAGAGACCCTTGTCACAGCTGGCAGGTAGTATTAGGGACTTTAAAGAAAACAAAGGGAATGTTCTACCTCTGGTCATGTGCACAGCAGTTGCCTCTTAGTTGATACCAGTTGGGTCCCGGGTCCTCCTCAGCACCTCACTCTCCTGTCTTGCCAAAAGCTCACCCAAATACCAACTGTTCTTTTTCTCCCTCCCCAGCATCCTCTGCCTCAGTCCCACCCCCAATGAATTAGATTGGGTAGACATTTGCTTCCATCTTCCAGCTGACTGGGAAGGGACAGATTATAGCTGGGTAGTAGGGAGTATTTTCTAAACCACTGAATGGCTAAGTAGAGAAAATTTCCTTCTGGGTCTCGTGTTTGACCAGCAAATGTATATTTTTTCTCCAAAAATTTCATGAGGATCTAAAGTAATAAAAAATCAGAATTAGTGAGTTTAAAAACATGTTCATTGTCTCACTACTGGTACCTGGCTGAGTTGAGAATTGATTCCTGGCCAATCTGGTTTCAAGGTGCATGAGTTTTCCTTTAAACCCAGCTGTCTGGTGTTCACTACCTCAGCATTGAGATCAATGTAAATATAATTCTATTTTTGAAATTGTGCCCGGGAACTTTACTGAGCTTCTTATTTGGTTCTTTTATGACCAAGACCCTATTTAAGTGATTTTCAGCATCCTGTATTTTTTTCCCATCTCATGGGAATGGAATAAGATTCTTTTCTATCAGTAATAGTGGCTTATTATAGTAGAGTGGAAACTGAATGGGGTAGAACAATTGTGTAATTTTAAAATAGCCTTTACTTACTCCAAGCAGATTCTCCCAGATATATTACCTAGGGAGAAATACCCCTTTACATTTTTGAGAATCCTCAAGGAGGTTTTTTTTTTTTTTGTTTTTTGTTTTTTCTTTCAGAAACAGGGTCATTTTTACTTGAATCCTTGCTTGTGAACCTTTCCATTATCCCAATATCTCCAGAACCAATGTACTTTCAAGAACTGGATATTTATTACTGAACATTCCTTACCCAGCATACATTATAACTATACTTCTCAGATTCTGACTGCATATCTTCCTTAACTTCCCTAAGCTCTTCCCAGCTTCCCTTCTTTGAACCCCAGCACTTCACAGTACCATACTTCGGTCACTAACTGGGATGTCTGCCAGCTATTCACCATGCATCCTTGACACACCAATGTAGATCTCTGTAATGGTTTGACAGTTTTATGTAATTATGAATTCCAAAAATATAAATTGAATCATGCTTGTAAACTGATCTCTTAATCTGGGCATGATTAGGTTA
Source organism: Chaetophractus vellerosus (assembly GCA_004027955.1). Classification (NCBI taxonomy): domain Eukaryota; kingdom Metazoa; phylum Chordata; class Mammalia; order Cingulata; family Chlamyphoridae; genus Chaetophractus; species Chaetophractus vellerosus. The sequence continues at coordinate 9,182 of PVKH010026529.1, forward strand.
TGATTAGGGCATTAACGGTGCCTCCTCAGTAGGACGTTGAACCCCGCCCCTCAGTAGGTGTGGTCTCAAGTATAAAAGGCAAGGCAAGACATTTGAGAAGCAGTTTTTGGAAGCAGTTCTGATGTTGGAGAGAACGCCCCAGGAATAGAAAAGTGAGCAGTTTGCCTGATAGTCTACAGCTGACCTTGTGGAGGAAACAGAGGAACTAAGCCCGGAGAGAAACGCAACCCCAGGAAACCAAGAAGCCTGAACCCTGGCAAACATCGGCAACTGTCTTGCTCCAACACGTGCCAATGGACTTTGGTGAGGGAAGAACTTATGCTTTGTGGCCTGGTAACTGTAAGCGTCTACCCCAAATAAATACCCTTTATAAAAACCAGCCAATTATTGGTATATTGCAAAGGCACCCCTTTGGCTGACTAATACAATCTCCTTCTTCTGATTTCTACTCAAATAAGCCCCAAGGGGACAGCCTTGAGGTCTGCCTGGTCACTGGGTCTCTGTCCTTTTAACTCCACCACCATTTGTCTGGGCCTTCCTACCACAGCTATCCACACAATTATCCCTAATTCTTTATTGTTAACTTGAACTTTCTTTTAAGAGCTTCCTCATGGATGAATGAGTTTTAAAAAGGGAAATCTGTTTTCCTTACATCATTTTTAAAATGGATTCTTGTTTTATACTCCCTGAATAGGTTTATTTGCTCAGGAAAACACAATGGAGCACAGATGTTTGGGTCAAGTATGCTTGCTAAATGGTATTCTGTATAGAATGCTTCTAGGTACATGAGTATTTACAACAAAAGATGGACACCTTTCCCTTTTGATTTATTATTTTTTTCAGAATATTGAAAAGTTGGATATAAGCCAACTCTTTGAAACATTTACTAAAAATTATCACTAGCAAAATTCCTAAGTCTATGTATTAAAGTATCTGAAATCACTTTCATAGAAAGGTTAAACCTTTCAAAGGTTGATTTCAAGCATTCCTCACTTGATAGGAGCTGTTATGTTAGTTCATATTCTTGCTTACAGGAATTTCTATTGTTTAGTCATTGAAAATAACATTCTGATAAGGATGTGCTGACACAGCATGGCTTGCCCTGGTGCTACTAGGCAGGACCTTGTCAAATATCCAGTCTATGGATTTCAAGTAAAGGAATAGACACTGTCTTTAGTGTGAGTTTGTGTTTGAAGAATATTGTGCTCTCCTCCTAACTGTGCCATAGAAATTACATGAAATTAAATTGGTAATTGATTTTCTTCTTATCCAAAGTGGATGTAATAGGCTAACAATGTACTTTGGCGATTTCGGTGTTAGTTGTTTTGTTTGTTTCTTATCTTCCAACCTTGAGTTTATGATGGAAAAGATCCACACAGGAACTGATAATATCAGGCAAAGCATTTACAGTTAGTAACAGTATTCATTCACATTTTCATGTGCAAAAGTTTTGAATACTTGAAGCCTTGAGCTATCATGTTCCTGCTAATACCTGGAACATATTTTTTGCTCCAAATTCCAGTAAACTTATCGGGTCACCATAAATACATTCAGCTCAACATACTATTTTAGAGAGGTTCAGGATAAGGTCACATCTGAAAAATGAGCCTTCTGTGTATTCTAGAGAAATTGACAATTTGGAATTTTCATATTTAAGACACCCACTCCCCAACCTCCAATAAAATATAGGTTATGTGATTCTTGAGTGTTTGGTTAGAAAGTTTTGCTTTCATGGCAGCAGAAAACTACAAGCTGGTATAGACCATAAATGTGTATTTAAGGAGAGTGGGGGATAACACATAATTGCAACTTATTTCTGAACTAAATTAATATGATTACATATTATTTCATACCATAAGAGTGAAATTATTCTCTTGTAGAAGTTGATTCCTCTCCCAAATAACTTGGATTCTCAGTAATTTTTGGACTTTTTATTCTATTTAAACCACTACAATTTGTCACTAGTCCTATCTCCAATTAAAAATAAGAATTTGGTAATTTGCAGGGTTCTGTGTCTGTGTTTTTACTTTCCAGTAGTTTGAATTTGGGGGGAAAATCCATCAGTGACTCTCTGCCTAAATAGTTGAGCTAGAGAGTTCTAATGACTATGGCCTCTATAATGTTGCTAATTAGTTCAGTTAGAGTTGACATCTAAATTTTATGCCATGCATTCAAGCTGTCAGTCATCTTGAATCTGGACTTGATTTTTTGTACTTGCCTGATAATACATACTATCCATAGTTGATTGTAACTTAGAAGTAGGAAGTCTGGAGAAATTAACTAAATATGGCTTCCCTCTTAAAGGAAAGAAATGGAGACTGACACTTGAATTAGGTGGGGAAGGCAGTCTGAGAAAACTTAAGAACTAAGATCTTTAATTGATGGAGAAGTACATATTTTAGAGGGCATTTGAAGGCAAATGCCCTTCTGCTAAGAGGAGTATTCAGATTAGTCATTAATCTTAGTCAAGATAAATTGGTGTATTCTCATTCAACCAGATAAAGGTGAAAGAGAATTGGAATTAAGACTTGTGCTTTTGCTTACATCACCTGGTTAGTTTTTGCCAGTACATTCCCCCAAGTAAGTTGAAAGATATACTCCCCAGGTGAAGGGAGAATGAGGGCTATAATATAGGGTACTATTATTACTAATGTATTTAAGTTTAAAAAAAAAAAACAAAAAACATGGAGAGTGTTGATCTAATGCCCAGTCTACTGTAATTGGAATCTTGAGCATAGATCCTTGGGAAGAAATCTACCAGCCAAAGTGTGCACTGATGCAATGTCCATGGATTATCACAGCCCTCTTAGGAGAGGTATGTGCCATTTCGAAGTATTTATCACAGCAGAAGCAAAGCTCTTGTAGCCAGTGTGAGGAGAATCACTCCCCAGGAAGTGCCCCAGAGATTGAAGGTGACTGACAGCAGTTTTCAGAAAAGTGACCTCTTATATGTGTCTTTCTGGGCTTCTTTTCTCTCATCTATAAAATCAAATAGATGCCTTCCTAGTGGATTTGACTAGCATACAAATTGTTTAAAGAATCAAAAATGTGTTTGACCCAAATAAAACAGAAAAAAAAAAGTTGAATAAAAGTACTTGTAACAAATATTGGTAGTACTTATCTTTATTATATCATGTAAAAGTGTCATAAAGTATAATAAGAAAAGCTCCAAGAGTCTCATTCAGTTCATGCACAAAATTCATAAATAACTAATTCATGTTAAGAGTATGCAGACACTTTCAACCTCAGTAAAAATGGAATACAAATGAAAATGATCAAGAGATTGAAATGCCACCTTTCTGGTGAATAATGAAAGGGACATTCTGACCCTATTACTTGTGTCACAGAAAATTGATTAAAAAAACAACAAATAAAAAACCTCCTGGAAAGCAATTTGTCAATTCTTCTCAAGAAAATTTAAGTATTAAACTAATGTTGACCTAACAATTTACTACTAGGAATCTATACTTAATATTTTCTGCCTTTTTTACTAGTTCTTTCTTATGTACAACCATATGTATTAGAATTTGAAAGATCTGTGATTATTCTGGCTCTACTCCTTCCTAACTGTGTGACTTGGAGTATTATTTCTCTCTGAGTGATCTTCAGTTTCATTATCGGTCAAAGGTGATAAGAAGGTGATAAGGACTTTTATCTCATGTAGTTATGAGTATTGATGTGATGGTATTTATAATGTGCTTAACAGTATAGGTATTTCAAAATGAGTGCTCAAAAATGATGGGAATATATTACTAATATATATCTAACAATTGGTAAATGATTAAGTAACTTTAGCAACTACATCAAATTGATAGAATAGTATGTATGCATCCATTATTGTTGGTATTAGTAAAGAATATGAAGTAGTGTGGAAAATCATCTTGGAATTAACTTAAAAATATATAAAATTGCATAATTAGAATCAATTAAATAGAATAGCTGTCAATATCATATCATGTTTTTTTTTTTTTTAAAAATGGAAAGGGGCCGGCTCGATAGCCCAGTGGATGGGGCGCCG
>PVKH010026530.1:0-13191 GCA_004027955.1 Chaetophractus vellerosus
CAAAAGGACAAATACTGTATGAATGTGTTACCATAAACCAAATATATTGTGTAACATATCATTTGATTAAAAAACATTTTATATGTATCCAGTACATTTAATTCAGAAATGTATATATTCATCTGTGTTTACTTTTTAGTTTTTAATTGTTTATATTTACAATTATTAAATGTACAAAATAAAGTAAAAAATGTATATATATGCAAAGGCTAGTGATGAAAAGAGGTGTTCACATTTTACTCTATACCCTTCTATACTTTTCAAACATATTGAAGGAAAATATATTTATTTCTTGTATAAAATAAACCTATAGAATGCTATTAGTTGTAAGAAACTTTGTTCTTGCAATAGCCTTAAGAGTCTCTATATTTAATTCACTGAGATGGAATCAAATACACTGTTGGCATAAGATTTGAAGATTCAAACCTAGCAGGCCCTGGAAAGAGACCAAGACTCATTACCATAGTGAAAACTTCTCATAATAACTAGCTATCTGAATCACATTTTTTTTCCTTCTTAGCGTGGGAAGAAAGAAAAATAGGGTAGACAGTGTAAAAAATCACCCTAAGAAAATATATTTTTTAAATTTCCCCAATTATATTTTCAGATATCTTCATGAATTAACTCATTGTTTTATTGCTTTTTGACATGGAAGAAAGAAAAAAAGATTATTGTCTGATCGTTGAAAACTGGTAGATATATTTAAAAGGTTGCCCTTCCTCTTTAATCAGAGGCATGTGTTCTAATATTATAAAGAAGAAAAGGCTATGAACATTGAAATAGAATAATTATAAAAAGATGATTTAGACTAATTTTTCCATTTTGCTGTCAGATACTTTCACAGTTTAGTAAAAGGAAGAATAATGGACCACACAATTTGCATTTTTGGATCTAGGCATTTTTAAACAAATATGGGGAAACAACTGGGAATGAAAGGGGCTGTTCTCAACCCTCATGATCAGAAAGGTTGACACAGTGATCATGTCAGCAGGGACTTTTCCTCACATCCCCTCATACTATGGAAATGTGTCTTTGTGCTTTGGCTTCTGGTCTCAAGCTATTTCTAACCTGCAGGCTTTTCCTAAAGCTCAGACCTCCCTGCTTCCATTCAGCATTCCAATCTGTATCATAAGAGATGAAACTTTTCATTCACTAATTTTGCAAATATGAACTATTTTCTGTGAAAATTTTCTAAGAAGGGACACCAATAAAAAGCTATTATTTCCACAAGAGATGTTTTGACAGGGGTGATATGTATAATTCATTCTACTGTTTATTCCTCATGAAATCTTGTATGCAGTGCTATTAACAAGATTGTATCTGAACATGCTGCGGTGTGATGGCAAACAATGTCTGAAAACCGAAACAAAATAAATCAAGTGTTTGAGGAAACGGCCTCCCCAATCTCTTTCAATCTTTCTGTCTCATTTAATCTCACTCATTCTCTCTCTCTGTACATACACACACACACACACTTTTTTTTTAATATGCTGCAGTTTCACTCTGATATGCTTGAGATTTGTTAGGCAGATCTAAGTATGTATCTTTTAACTATTCTGGGAAATTTTTCATGTATTTTAATATTGCCTCCACGTGTTCTCTATCTCCTAAAGAAACACTCCCTGCAGGTAGGGACTTACTTGGTCTCTCTTCAATATCTTTTATATGGAGACATTTTATAGTTTCCCTATCTTTGTCCCTCTAAACTGCTCCTTGGCTCTATCTTCTGTTATTTAGCTATGCCTAACTTGCTGTTTAATGTGTTTCCTGAGTTTGATATTTTTAATTATTATTTTTGTAATTTGAAAAATGTGTTTTTATCTGCTTTTTCTTTATGCAAAATGTTTTATTATATAAATGTATTATTTTTCATTATAAAGTTATATAAATATGTCATTGCTAATTTATGTTTTATGTTTTATTTTGTGTCCAAAATTTCCAATATATGAAAACGTGTGGGTATTTTTATACCTATTATTTCACTAATGGTGTTTTAGACTTTTTTTTGTTTTTTTTAAAAATATGTTTAAAATATAAGCTACTCAGTTTATATATTAGTTTGCCTAAGGAAATATTTGAATGTTGGGTGAAATTTGGATTCATTCAGAGAAATATTAATTTGCTTCTACCAGACAAATGAGGGCACCATTCACTGACAGACATGTGAAATTATACCTAGAAGTTTTTTTCAGATCACATGGGCAGTTTGATTGCAAATATGCTTTATGGCTGCCTGGTAATTATACATTCTCAGGGTAAATGTGTTTCCCTCCACTAAGCCCCAAAGTCAAGGCGAGCAGTGCATGTCTCCGTATCTCACAGAGGGATTCCTTTCTTCTTAACTCTTAGATCAACCTGTAGCTCTTTGGTGCCTCCAATATTGTGCATGTGCTCCTTATTAGAAACCCAGACTGGGAAGAACTGGTCTCCAAGGACTCTCAAAGCAGAAGTTCAAAATCACCAGGTATTGCCAGAATCATTCAGGATTGCTGATGGCTTTCAAGCTCCTTTATTTTAGAGCTCTTGCTTACACTTTATTTGCAGGATCTGCAGATTCTTTCACTTTATGTTAGCTCATGAATTTGTTTAAAAATATATAATTTAAAATATTTTATCTAGAATTTTTTTTCAGTTTGGAGGGTCATTCAGAGTATCTCATCTGCCAAACTGCCACTCCCCTGTATTTCCACTAACTTTATTACTTGATTTTTCCAGTTTAATTGATGGACACTGTCTTGTTTTCAGGTTGACCGCTGAAGCACAAGAGATCAAAATATGCAAAAATAAGTCTCTGCAATCCAGTCTTTCTTTCAGGTAATTTGTAATATTAACTACTTAGAGAATTTCCTTTTAAAAATGGCACTGTGATGCATTATTTCTTGGAAGAGAGGAAGTAATTCTGAAATTGTAATCTCTAATCATGTTTTTCAGTTGAAGCATATTAAGGATTTCATATACTAGGCCCATATATCAATACTTGCACACATGGTTGATTCTTTAAAAAAAAAAAAAGATTTATTTATTCTCCCCCTCCCCATTGTTTTGGGCTTGCTGTCTCCTCTCTGGTCTCCTCTGCTTGTCTTCCCTTTAGGCAGCACTGGGAACTGACCCTAAGACCTTCTGGAGTGGAGAGAAGCACTCCATCTCTTGCACCACCTCAGCTCCCTGGTCTGCCGCATCTCTTATAGTCTCTCTTCCGTATCTCTTTTTGTTGCATCATCTTGCTGCGCAAGCTGTCCGTGTGGGCCAGCTCACCGCTGGGGCCAGCTTGCCTTTCACCAGGAGGCCCCGGGGAATCAATCCTGGCTCTCCCGAATGGTAGACGGGAGCCCAATCACTTGAGCTACATCCATTTCCCTTGGTTCATTCCTAAACACCTCACAGATGCAAGAAGTGAAAAACAACCTTCTCACTACTGTGATAAATCTACCTGCTTTGTCGGAAATATAAAATGTTGGTACAAGGACAGGGTGCTAAAAACAGCTAATGATCCTGTTTGTGGTTGTTGCTGTTCTTTGAAGATGTGCTGGTCATAAGGGTAGGTCCGAGATCAGATTTTTTTCCCACTCTATTCTAGAGCCAGAGTAATTATCTCCTGCCTTTGCCTATGCTGATAAGCTCCATCCCCATTATGCTACTGCCCTTAGAAGTGTAATTAGGAAGCCTATCACGGTCTCATATTCTGATAAGTGATGAGACTCTACCTCGTAGTGTTCATTAGAAGATAAATTACCATAATTTAAATAAAGAAAACACTTTAAAATGTGCCTCCTCTGATCCTTTTTGCCATCATCTTAGGTTTGTTCACTACCACTGTTCATTATTATAGGGATTAGGACCAGTCAAGCGGGGAAGTGGTAGTGTTCTAGATACAATCATTTTAGCATTAATTCAACATTTTAAAAATGCTTTTGTGGTGTATGGATAGACAGAAAAGAATATACTACAAACTATATTTCAGTACAGTCAATGTGTATGAGGAGCTCAGTTCACATGCTGCTGAGATTGCACTGAAAAAGCAAAGCAATCTTTTTCTGTGTACACTTTTACTACTTCACTAGGAATGGAAGAGAATATATTCTTCTTTGTCTTTTTTTGTTGTAGAGAAGCACAGACGTCTTCATGAATGTTAAAAACAAACAAACCAAACACCAACCAATTAAAAACTAAAAAGCCTTGAGTGTGGTTAAAAAGTTTTTATGCATTTATTTATAATTACAGATTTTAGCCATAATTAATTAGCAATTGCCTTCGTTCCCCATTCTTTTACTGTCTTGAAGATCTTTTATTTACACATTTTAAATGAGCCTGATGTGTTCATTAAAGGGTCATCTCCATCCATATCAACAAGAGAATAAGCTTCAATCATTAAAGACCTGAATTTCAATTACGACTATTGGGTTAGCCAGAATTCAAGAAAATTTCTCATTTGAAAGTTTCTCATTTAAACACATATTGGTAAATTTCTTAAAGAATGTTTATAAGTAAGTTGACAAGAAGAATTAAAAATAGCAATGAGTCAGAGGGCTAGGATGTCTTGAGGGTTTTTCACTCTCACCTATCTCTTTCACTTTAAAATTTCTCAGACAGGACTGCAATTTCTGTCAACCTGAGAAGTACCCAGAGTCTGTGCTCTCCTGATAGCATACAGAGCCTGAGGCAAGCCCTTGCTCTAAAACAGGCTACTTCAATTTTATACTCCATTTAACACTTCATTTTTATGCTCAAACTTCATTTTAGTCTGCAGTGCTAAATTTCCAGCAACTACCTGATTTGGGCCATGGGTTTGGATGAAATGCTCACAAAAGGCAGTTCAGACAAAACTAGGCTTCAGAGAAGTGAGAGTCCTTCTGTTTATAACCGTGAGAATGTTACCTGATTTTTAAAACTAAGCACCATAAAACTACACAAGAGGAAGCCTTACATCAAAAGGAGCTAAAAAATAGACTCTTTACTAATAGATGGTCCATAGATCACTTGATCATATGCAATACGAGGAAAAGCAGTTGGAAAAATGTATCTAGTGGATTACGTATGTAAATTATGTAGATGCTTACATTAATAAAAGTATAACAAGGACAAGAACGTTCATCTTCCTTTAGGGAGGAGTATGAGTAATTATCTTATTGATCATTATGGAATGTTGAATTTGATTTCCCTTGAAGTGAACTTTTAGATACATCAGTTTCCTCAGATTGTTCAGATGGCTTCTTCCTAAAGTCAACTTCATAGGGAACCTGCACAGTCCCTCAGAGACCACACTAGGAAGGAACCTGTGCTTGTGAAATTCTTAAGAATTCTTCAACAAGAGGCTCCAATTTGTTATTTTGCACTTTATTCCACAAACTCTGTAGCCAGTATTGCTTCTTCCATATAGTCCAAATTAGATATTTTTTAACTTAAGTAATCTGGAAAAGTTATCTGTTGGTGGCATCATTTCTCCTAAGTTGTGTTTTGACACCAACTGAACTCATAAGTCACTTTGCTTCAGTTCCCAAGGTCTTTCATGATGTCAAAACAAGTACCAATGACTCAATATTTGTTCATCAGTTGTAACAAATGTATCACACTAATGTATGATGTTGTTAATAGGGAGAAATGTGGGGCCGGTTCGATAGCCCAGTGGATAGGGCGCCGGCATACCACATGGGAGGCCCCGGGTTCGATTCCCGGGGACCTCTCCTAGCGGGCAGACCGCCTTGAGAATGGCAAGCCACCATGGGCGGGCCGGAGCCGCCGTGGGCAGGGCAAGAAGCTGCCACGGACAGGGCAAGAGCCGCCAGGGGCAGGGCAGGTCGCCCGCGGATGGAGCGCAGCCAGCCACCCGTGAACTGAATCAAGCGCCGGCCGTGAACAGACGCAGAGACCACCCACAAGCGGGGAAAGCCGCGCCTGCACAGTGACCACTCTCGGCGCATCGCCGCAGCGGGGGGAAGGGGAGATATGTAATAAAATAAATAAATCTTTAAAAAAAAAATAGGGAGAAATGTGAGAAGGAGAAGGATGGGTATATGGGAATTCCCTATATTTTCAATGTAGCTTTTCTGTAATCTAAAACTTCTTTAAAAATAAAGTTTAAAAAAAAATGTAAAAACAACAAGAATATGGCCTGCAGGTACCACTTTTCCTTTAAAACAGCTCCTGGGTTTCTACAAAAAACCCACAGTTTAGATGGCGTTACTTGACGTTATAGTGGTAGGTGGTATTTCTTTATGTTGTGTAAACCTGCTGCTTTTGAAGCTCCATTGTCTAAAAGTTAAGCGCAATAAATATCCAGCATCATAAGTGATTCCACTTAAAACAAGCAAAGCAGTTTATTACTAGGCATTCATTATTCCCTATTAGGGATGCCAACAAATAGAATCCTCTTGCTAGAAAAGACAAGAAAGGTGAATAGAACTAATAGAGCCAACCCATTTGACAACACATTTGAACTTTGATGATGTGGATACAGCCAGTCAATCCCCTTTGGAAGAACTGTGGATTCAGAAATATGTCAGCTTCTCTCAATTGTTTTGTTAGGGAAAGAGGCTGGGGTATGTGTAGGATGAGGGGTATTGTTGAATTACCACTGTACAATTTTTGTTGAATAATTTTAAGCAGGAAGGTGTTGAGCATTTCTCCCTCTTGGTAAAGAAAATGTTCTACTTTTAATTGAATATGCTTTCTAAAAGTATTTCATGAGTCCAGTAAGCTGCATTCATCTAGAAGAACTAAAACTAAGATTTATTTTATCATTCCCTGATTAAATTCACATTTATAAATTGTCCTTTTCATGACCACCTCAGGGTTCTGCTTCAATTCAATATTAAACCATGTAGCATCAAATATTAATGAGAAAAGTCAGATCCATTTATATTTTATGCTGAAATGTAGCCAATTCTTCCATAGTGATAATACAATTAGGAACTAATTTTGAAGTGCATAATGGATTTTTAAAAGTTAACTTATCCATAATAGGCTGAAGTCAGATGTTAAATAAGATACTGAGGTGAATAAAAGAACCTCATACTGTAGCATAATAACTATATAGTACTGGAGAGTCTGAGTTTGTATAATGCTATGTAACTAGCAAGTTCATAATAAATATTAATTATTTCCTCCAACCTTTATTTCCAATTCCAAATAATTGAGAACTTGCTCAGAAATACAGTGACCATGCTTTTTGAGGGAAATGGGAGGAGCATGAAAAAAATTAATATACTATCTGTCTCTCTTTGTCTCCCACTTCCTCCCCTGTATCAACACATACATCATTCTATCAAATCAGTGTTTCCTGAAGTTTATAACCACTTCCATACTCCTAAATTTATTGTTTTTTTTAATCTTTATTCTTATTAGCACTCTACTGATGATGACATGGTTTTCCTCATGAAACTCAGCTTCTCAGACATTAAAATCCCTTTATTCCTTCTTGTGTCTCTGGCTACTCCTACTCCTTATCCTTTTGCTGATTCATCCTCTTCTTTATAGTAAATGAAAGCCTATTCCTGGTCCTTCTTTTACTCTAACCTTCCCTCAGAAAATCTCATCCATCACCAATATTTTAATTAACACCCACATGCCAAAGAATCTATTGCTGCCCCACTCATCATCTCAATGGGTTACATAAACATATCAAACTGCCTTCCTGAAATATAGATATTCCCAAGACAGTGAAAAAATATGTGAGTCTGAATTCATGATCACAGATCCACTCCCCATTACACCAAAAGAAGAAGGTCTGTTCCAGAATTCCCTCTTTTAAAGAAATTACATAATTATATATCCAGTTTTACAGTCCTTAATTCTGGGAGGTCTTTCTAACACTTTTCTCTCCTATACTCCCCGTTTCTAAAACTTAACCAAGTTCCGTGCTTATGCCTCCTAAATATATATATAAATTATTCACTTCTCTCCATTTCAGGAATAAATATTCTAGTCCAAATGGCCATCATTTCTTACTGTACCTAGTGTAATAGCTTCATAATTATTATGTCTTCACTGACTTTTGATAACCACCAACCTGATCTCCAGTCTTCAGAAAGAGCAATATTTGAAAAATTCAAATACAATTGTTTAATTTAAACCATCAGTAGTTACCCATTCCTCCCATGGTTAAGACCAAAATCCTTAACATGACAGCTTGTAATGCCTACTCCTTGAGCTCCAGCCATGTCACAATGCCAGCTCCTAGTGCCTTTTAAATACCATATTCATTCTACACTTTGAGACTTTGCATATGTTGTTTTCCTTTTATCTGTAGTATTTGCCCTACCTTCCTATCTGTGTTCTTCACCTGGTTAAATTCCCTAAGTCTTCAGATCTCAGCTCAAATATCACTCCCTCAGTGAAGATATTCCCAGATCAGATCAAGACCATCTATTTTACACTGTTGCTGTGTTATGTCTTCAATGTTGTAACACTGTTTACAGTTAGAATTTTGCATTGATTTTAGTGATTGTGATTGACATATATTTTCCCTGTTAGAATAGTCTCCCTGAGAGTAAATGCAACTGTAATCTTCTCTATGAAGACCTTACTCAAAAGTTTTTGAATGTTTTTTTTATTTGCAAGAATAAGTTAACTGATAAATATATAAGTCAATTTAACCAACTGTTTAGAAAAATTGCAATAAGATAAATCAAGAACTATTTAATTTCAACAGTAGATCAGGTTTCCATCCTCCTTTCCTTCCCTCTGTCCCCTTTTACAATACCTCTCCCTTTCTCCCTTTCTCCCTCCCTCCCCCAATCCCTTTCTTCCTTCCTCCCTCCCACTCTACTTCCTCCCTCCTTTCCTCCCTTTTTACCTTCCCTTTCTCCCTTTTCCCCTCCTTTCCTTCCTTTTTTCCCTCCCTTCCTTCCTCCCTTCCTCCCTCCCTCCATCCCTCCTTCTCCTCCTTCTTTCCACCCTCCTTTTTAATCCATTCACAATTGAGTACTTAGCACAGAACTTGGCACATTTTAGAAACTCAATAATCTTGGATGACATAAATAATGAATTAGGGTACCTAATTCTCATATTGACTTTAATACTTTCTCATGTAATTTTTAGATGTTTACTTAATTTCTGTGATTCTCACCTCCTCTTCTGTTAAATAGAAATAAGAAAATACCATGTCTTTTCAAAAAGCTGTTATGGAGACCAAATGGAAAAGAAAAGCAACTCATAGAAGCACTTTGTAAACTTAACAGTTGACACAGATATAATTGTCATCAGCACCATCATTTTTGAATAAATATCACTATTACATTTTGTAAAATGTGCAAAACTGTAAATTGTGCAAATCAAAATTAAGCCCTATATATGAAATTATTTTGAATAGCACAGTACTTTAGAACTAAAATAAATCTCAACTTTTTTGGCTATTTCCATGGAGTTCTCTTCTGAAAATACACAGAGATCACAGTGGATGATCTGGGCTTCATAAAATGTCCCACAAATACCACACAATACAGACCCCTCTAGATGGTTTTCTAATCAGAACATTGGTTCTTTTATGAGTCATGTGTATATCAGAGAGTTGTTCAAGGGTATGCTATTGAGGTTAAAGGTCTTAAGAGAATGCTTTCAGGCCTGCCTAGGGGGCAGTTAACAAAGGGACTTATCTGAGCAAAGTAAGATGGACTATAGACTGAGAGAGCACAGGATTTCCCTTTGAGAGAAACTATACTGAGAGTAAATTCTCAGCGGGAAATAAAGAATTTCACAATGAGTAGAAGCTATTCCCCAGTTTATTCAAAGGAATATGAAAAAATAAAGAGAGAGAGAGAGAGAGAGAATATCACTCAGAACCTGCACAGTTTCCCTCGAAAGGAAGTTATAGTTAAAATGGTAGAGCTTATGTAGAAACTGACATAAAAAATGATTCTAGGATTTGCCTCATACATTTTCTTGTCTATTTCTCATTGTAAAACCCTTATAATTGACTCCTACCAGTCACTGAATTTGCTTTTACCATAGAAAAATTTTAGGGCATCTCTTCTACACTATTTCAACATTTTGATCCCCACCCTAACTTTAGCTTTTGGACTTCAACTTCTGTTTTAATTTTCACTTTGCATATAAACTTATTGCTATTTGTCCAGGAAAGTAAGGTAGACAATTATTATGGGGCAGGTACAACAGCAACAGAGAGGATCCCTAAAAGACTCAGTGTACTTCTTTAGGGACACAATGTGGTTCATGTGATACTCATTTTTTTGCTTCTTTTGAATATTTATTGGAAATTATAGTTTAGGTAAGGAGCAGACTTGGTCAACATTTAGTATGAAAACTGGGTTATCTTAGGTTTGGAGAAATGGGTGAGTAAAATGTGATCCCCTCAAATGCTAACAGAGAAAATTAAATATTAACCAGAGTTCATAAATTCCCTAATCTCCAAACATACTGAGATTTCAATGCATATTTTCTACAATTCTTTTCCACAGTAAATACAGATTGACAATGAGCTTTATGTTGTTTGTAGACAAGCAATAGTTTAAAAAGCAAATGAAATTTTCCTATAACCTCACCAAACAAAACCAAAAAAAAATTTAATTTTCTGGTATAGATTTAAACAGTACTTTTCTATACATAGGTACATATGTTTTTATGATGGTACTCTACAAATTGTTTTTCAGCATTCATGTTTTATTTAGGAAGACACTATGAACATCGGTATTCCTGATGAACAATTTCTCTTTGCATCCTTACAGTTTCTTAAGGTTTATTACATATTTCTTTTCATGCACTTGTCTGAACCACATACTGATTTACTGGACTTGCTGTTAATGAAAATTATTGCACAAAGTAATTTTCAAAGCATGATGCTATTTAACTCAAAATGTATATTAATTTCCCTTTGTTAGAACTGTAGTATGTTTGCCTATCTTCTCTCCCTCCCTCCCTCCCTTTTTTTTTCTTTTCTTCCTATTATAAAAACTCCTTGTATTAAATTTTTGTTTGTATTCAAGATTGTTTCCTTAGGATAAATTCCTATAGCTAGGAAGAATATGAAGCATATAATAAACACTCAATAACTGTTTATTGAATGGATAATTGTAAACAAATGATTGCAAGAGCTGATACCTCTTTGGATATCATTACCTCCCCCCAAAATGTAAAGGTAATAAGTGGCAGAGATATTGTGGTCATTCCAAAATCACTCTATAGGCTATCACACTATATAATTATATATATATATACAACTTACAAAACATCTAGCTGTACCAAGTGACTTCTTTTACTAAAACTGCTTTAGTTGAAGTCTATACTAGTATTGAACCCAAAGTTGAGTACAGATACACTTAGGGAGAAAAATGTTCTTTCACTGACTTTGTATTTTCATGAATTATTCAGAGATTTAAACAATAACAGATGTGAAGGAAAATTCAGGAATGTTATAAAAGTGAAACTTTCATTTTAAGATTCACATGGCAATAACTGAATAACTGTCATACAATAGGTACTGATGTTTCTTTTTTCCATTAAAAATTTCCAAACTATAAGAGAAAACCTGTCTTTTGAAATCACACTTTGGGCTGATATTGCTTTGCAACTACCTTCTGCATAGAAAATTACTACATTAAAACAATATTCAGCTATAATTACAGTTTCCAAACACCAATCCCTCCTGCTTTTTTAGTTCATCTCTAAGTCATACAACTATTATTATAAGCCATCTTGCTAAATATTTGGATATTGAATACTCTAAATACTCTATATAGTAATTTCTTCATAACGTAGAATTTAACTTTAAAAAGGAAAATTTTCTCAGATTTGACTATATCTGCAGCTATAATCTATGCATTTCCTTCCCTATATATTTTTTTCATTGATTCACCCAATAATTATTGAATACCACCTATGTGCCTGGCACTGCTCTAGGCACTAAGATCAAGTCTATTATTTGCAAAGTTTCATTTTAAAGCATAGCCTAGCTTGAGGATAAAATGACCTTCCCATTTGCCCCTCTCTGAATTGAATATATCTAATCAATCACAGTCTTTCCCTATATTTTGCTAAATCATTTTTTAGTGAAAAGTCAGATGTCCTATATTAATATTCCTGATGAAGAATATTTCTCTTTGCATCCTCACACTTTCTTATGTTTTATTACATATTTCTTTCCATGCATTTGTATAAACCAAGTACTGATTTAATGGACTTGCTATTTTAAGATCCATTTGTTAAACCTTCAATTTTCTTTTTAAAGTCTCAAATCAGTTCCATGATTTGAAACTAGCATATCATTACTCCCTTAGTTTTTGCCTAAAATAGTGCATTAATTTATTTTATATTTAGATCTCAAAAGCATTAGTCTTCATTAATACAGATGCTTGGTGCTAATATATAAAAGCTATTGATTAGAATATATAAAACATTAACAATAAGAAAAAGAACAGCAATTCAGAGTTGTCACAGCATAAAATAAAAGAGAAAGCTTTACACCAGAAGGGAGAATATACTCAAAAGTGTGTTCCAAGTTTGAGATCAAATGAGCCTGTGATCATTTTGCTTAAAGGTTAACCATTAGAACATTTATGCAAATTTTATAATGAGACTCTGTGACATTGATCTCCATAGTCTTTCCCTCATTATTATGCCTAGCAATTAATAAACATTAGATAATGATTAACTAATGAATAAAACAATAATAAATAAATGAAATAAACCTATAGAGGATGGTGATCTACCCAATACTATCCCCTAATTCAGTAATTTGGAAAATACTATCCTTGGGAAATTACCTCAGCAATGCTTCCATTTCTTCTTCACCAAAGAAAAGGGGTCATTTTGCAAGTTGGTGGGCATTGGACACTCCCTTAGTTGGTTTCTGTGTTAGTCAGCCAAAGGGGTACTGATGCAAAATATCCGAAATCTGTTGGTTTTTATAAAAAGGTATTTATTTGGGGTAGAAACTTACAGGTACAAGGTCCTAAGGAGTCCAACTCAAGGTACCATAAGAAGTACTTTCTCACCCAGAGTCTGTTGCCACATGTTGATACAAGATGGCAGGAGATGTCTGTGAGGGTTCAGTCTTCCTCCTCCTCCCAAAGCTCCGTGGTCCCAGCTTCTTCCAATTTCAGCCACAGGCTGTGATAAGTCTTGTCTCACTCTCTGGGCTCATTTCTTTCCTGGCTCAGCTGCTCTGCTCTCTCCACAAGGCCAGCTGTGGACCGTCAGGCAAATGGCTCATCTCTCAATCGGGACCTCTGCCATGTCTAA
>PVKH010026531.1:0-13192 GCA_004027955.1 Chaetophractus vellerosus
AATCAGAAACCTTGGACAATAGTCTTGACTCCACTGGGAAATGACTCTTTTTTTCCCTGAGAAAAATGTCTTACTCTGCTTTAGCAACTATGTGAATCACGATGGGGGTCAAGAGGGCAATCCACTATCGAAGGCACAGCCCCCTCCCATACTTTTCTTCCTTTCAGTCTCTCACTACAAATTTCACCATAGATGCGATTTTTATCCTGGTTCCTTAACTGTATTTGAGAAAAAGGGTAGCTTTACAGAATCTCTACTGTCTCTCCTGGATTCCTAGCTTTACAATTAATATACTGAACATTCCCCATCAGATCTGTTATCATACTTGACCACTATTGCTTGTTTGAATGGCTGTTTTCACTGCCAGGCAAGGTAGGAATGAAATCATGTCTATTTTTTCCCTAGTGCTAGACCCATTGTAGATACCTCATGAGAATATGTTGATTGCCTGCTGGCCTGGATGAATGGAATGAGTGAGAGAAGATAATTTAGAGGCTGTTTTGGACATTGTTGGGGAGTGAATCATGACCCCCACATCCTTGTCCTGTGGATGTAAAGGCCTATATAAATAGGACCTTTGAAGATATTAGTTAAGGTGTGCCCAAACTGAATGAGGTTGGGCCTTAGTACAATATGGTTGAAATCCTTATGAGGAGAGGAAATTAGGCCCAGAGAGAGAAGCCACGGGAGCAGCCAGAAGCTGGAAGTCAAGCAAATTCAGGAGAGAAAGAAGCTGCCGCCATGCTCATTGCCGTGTGACAGAAAAACCAAGGAACCCTAAAGATCCCTGGCCAGCCAGCAGATACTGACCCTGGGAAGAAGCAAGCTTTCAAGCTTCTGAAACCATGAGCCAATAAATTCCTTTTTTCAAGCCAACCTATTGTAGGGTAATTTTTCTTTTAGTGGCTACGAAACTAAAACAGACACAGACTCTGTTCTAAGGGAAATCATCTAAGTTATGGCAGGACAGTGGCATTTGTCTGAGGAACTTTAAGATCAAATGACAGATCGGGGTGCAGGAGAGAAAGAAAGGAAACAATTGATCATTTCTGTGCCAAGTGAACAGATAACATTATTGAGTCTTAACCATGTAGCTCAATGTTCTAAGTGCTTTCCATGGATTAAATCACTTCATTCTCACTGGAGTCCTATGAGGTTGACACTATTACCTTCTCCATTATGCAACCTTTACCATAACCCAGGAGCTGGGTAAACTCACTTTAGGCCTGAAAAAACTGAGGTTCTGAGAAGTTAAATAAATAATTTGCACAAAGCCACACGATGGTGGTTACAAGATCTGACTCCAGGCCTCTACCCTTCTATTCCCAAACTGTATTAACTATGAGCTGCTAGTGGCCATTATTTAAGATTGCTGATGCTGAAATCCAGTGTTATTTATCTCTTCTCTCCTGCCCTTGGAGGGTGTATTAGTCAGGGTTCTCTAGGGAAACAGAAACAACAGGAGATATCTGTCAGTAACATGAGATTTTATGAGTGTCTCACGTGACCGTGGGGATGCACAAGTCCAGATTCTGCAGGCAGGATGCAAACCAGGGGCCCCGATAAAAGTTCAATGAAAGATCTTGATGAGTTTCTGGTAGAAGTTGATTGTCCAAAGTCGAGCTTGGAAATTCTCTCCAAATGTTGAAATCACTTCCCCTTTTAAGGTATTCAACTGATTGGATAAAAGCGTCACCCATTGCTGATGGCAATCTCCCTGATTGATGCAGATATAATCAGCTATCCACCCTGTAAACTCACTGGTGACCAAAGTCCGTAAATGTTCTTGTATTACAATTAGCCCAGTGCTTGCTGGACCAAACACCTGGATACAATTACCTGGCTGAGTTGACACATTAGCCTAACCATCACAGAGGGTCATAGTTCATGTGATTATTTTGTGGTAGATGTGCTTGATTACCTCTCCAAAGCCATTCCTTAATTTTTTCCCTCTCTGATTCCCTTCCTTTCTCTGTCTGATAATATTGTTTAGAGCCAGGACAACAAGTTAATACTACATTAAAGGCTGTGAGAATTCCTATAGTAAGTAAGTAAACCTATTAATCTTTGCTTAACCAATGCTTTCCAAACTGTCCACAGAATATTTTTGACGAAGTTACCAATATTTCAGAAAACACTAGCTGCTCCCAGAAACATTTTTTGAGACATTGAGCAACACACTGGGTCCCTGCTCTATTAATGACAATGGAGTAGTCTTTGGTTTGAATATTAAAACCTGAATTGTTTCTTTAGTTTTGCTCATAGCATATGGTTTTGACCCCAGCCAACAGACAGTAACAGTAGATATGCATGACACATAAAGTGTTTATTTTCATTTCTCTTCCCAATGCAATTTATCTGGTGACCAACAACTTCTCATCTATCACTGGACTGCTAACTGAACAAAGATGGAGCCACTCCCCTACAACCACTCCCCACGTACCCCTCCCCACCATGAGGGACTGGTCATAGCCAAGCAACTACGGTTGGCTCCTCAGGCAGATGAGCAGATTTCGGGGATGCTGACAGACTCCTGAGGTGGAAGTGATCTATGAAGTTGCTCCCCGGGGGTGGTTTATTGGAAATTTTATCTATCCAATTGAGTGAGCTCTCTCATATGAACGAAGAGTCAGAAGCTTAAATTGTTGGTCCCCAGTGTAGGCCCATTTCCATATCTTCTCTATATTCTAGGCGCCTTGCCTGGAATTATTACAGACTGTTTTTCTCTTGGCACTAGCTCAGTCCAATTTATGCCTAAGAAGTTACGCTAACACCCTTTTTACACCAACTAAGCAAATAACCTCCTACATTTTAATTTTCTCAGACAGCGATTCATACTCCTAAGCAATACTTCTAGTCCATTCATTCCTGAACTAGAAGTGGAATCATTACAAAGTCTTATGGGCAAGAAAAAGTGGCGTGGGTGTTTGGGAGGTCTCTGTGAGTCGTAAGTTATTCCCCAGACTCCACAGCCACAGGAATCTCTCAGTTATAAACAGAAGATAGTTGTCATTGCATTTAGCTAAAGTGCAACCCAAAGGGACTGTAGACTATAAACAGATCTTTAATAGTTAAAAGAAGAATGTGCCTAGTACTTCATCCAAGGGCTTGTTTCCCAGACTCTTCTCCCCTCCGCCATACACCCATAACAAAAAAAATCTAAAGCTTATGATCTACGAATCCCATGTAATTTAAACCCTGATTAAAGCCATCCATTTGATTTGCAGTAATAAACTTATTTTAAGTCAGTTAACTGCTCAAATGGGTGAGGTGGATTACTTCCATTTGAAAGCCAGATGAATGTCAGTTTGCAATCAGGCAAGCTCATCTATACTTACTTACATAGTGTAATCAAAACATTTGATTCACAATAAAGGATTTTTTTAATCTGGATTTTATCATTTTAGAAATTCCTTTTATTTTCAAACTGCTCTCATACTGAGGTGGGAGAAAGGGGAGAAGAAGCACCACTAAGCAAAAAATGGCAGAGATCTTTGTACGTATGAAATTGGCAAACATATCTTCAATTTTGTTCTTTGCTTTCCTACAGAGCAACAGTGGGAAAGTTGCAGTTCCTTTTTTGTTGTTTGTAATGGAATCTATATGTGATGAATCACCCTATTACCAAGGTTTCATGGAAGTTTTGGATGGAATGCAGGGAAATTCTGATAGGATATGATTTTTTAACTTAGGAGTCATGTTATTTTACTTTTCTGGCAAACCTAACCTCGTTTATATAGCGGTTTATATAGAGACCTGCCAAATGCTACTATTTTATAGGGCTTAAGATAGTTACATCAATGCTTCAACGACTCTAACACCCTTGCACCTGTTTCACTGCTGTCGTTTTTTTAAAAAATTTCTTCCAGTTGTATTCAAACCACTAACACAGATAGCTTGATTGTTGGGCCCTGTTCTGCAGAGAGCCAAAAGCACAATCTTTTGAATATTATAACTATATTTTTTTAATAATGGGAGATGATTATAACCAGGATATTTCATGGCATTTTTATGATGGATAACACCCCAAGTTCATCAGTTTATCATATCTTATTTGCAATGACTTCTCTATGGAAAACAATTTGTTGAGCTCAGAATATCCAAAGCAAAGCAGAAACATAAGCTGATCAAAAACCTTGTTACTGAAAAGATGGTAACAGATGTTTCTCATCCAGACTAACTTTGGAGAAGCTCACTGAAGAGTTTCCCATGTTTCCCAGACGCTGCGTGCTATGTCTGAATTCCCAGGATTCATCCAAATGAAGAGGCACTGAGATTTACAAATAGGAATTCCCCAGCTGAGAGTCTCAGGGCGGGAGTAGGGCTAATGAAGGAAAAATGGTTTGCATCTGGAATTCTAAGACATCTATGGGATGTTCTGTTTGAATTTAGGTCACTCTCCATTTTCAGAGTATCCAATAAAAAAGCCAGAAGACTTCCATCAGCTGCTCTTAAGCCTCTCCTTTCTTTAAAAACTTCCCTGAATATTTTAGAGAGAATAGGAAAGAGAGGGAGAAATGGCTGAGAGGACAAGGCATGAGATACAGAGTTAAGGGGCCAAATTCTCAGAAACCCATAGTCTTTATCACTATTATAATCCCCACCCATTTCCAATAAATATGACATCTTTGTACAGGCAGATTATAAACATAAAAATGGAAGCATTTGCCCCTCAATGCTCCAACATGCTTATTTCATTGGATCATTGCTCCATGGGGCATGTCCCCATACATTAGAATAAATACCATTATTGAGTCTTAACATGTAGTTCAATGTTTTAAGTGCTTTTCATGGATTAAATCACTTCATTCTCAGTGGAGTTCTATGAGGTAGACACTATTACCTTCTCCATTATACAAATGAAGAAATTGGGCACATGGGAGGCTAAGTTACATGCCCAGCCACATGGTGTGATGGTTAATTTTATGTGTCAACTTGGCTAGATTATGGTGTCCAATTGTTTGGTTAACAAGCACTGGCCTGATTGCTACTGTGAGGATATTTTGGGATTTAAATCATTAGTCAGTTGATTGGATCTATGGATGATTACATCTATAATCACAACAAAGGAAATTGCCTTCAGCAGTGCAAGAAGCCTCAGCCAATCAGTTGAGGGCCTTAAGGGAGAACCAATGGTTTCAGCAGTCAAAAAGAAGAATTTCCATCTCTACTTCAACTGGCCAGCTTCTCTGGAAGAATTCATCAAAACCATCATTGGAGTTCACAGCTTGCAGTCTGTACTACAGAACTCGGATTTACCAATCCCCACGGTTGCAAGAGCTAATTCCCATAATAAATCTCTTTTATATACAATATATACATCTTGTTGATTTTGTTTCTCTGGAGAATCATGACTAATACACATGGCTAATGATTGGATGTAACAAATTATGAAACCAAGCAATCTAAGCCATGTAGCTTCAAAGGCCAGGCTCTAAGCCTCTACACTGTATGGCCTGATCTTGTATTTATAGCATGTTCTCCTACAAGATTATGTTTTCAGTGGAATTGAGTCAAAATAGGAATATGAAGCCCGAGACCTGGCCCTGCTTTCAGCTCTACCACCAGTGCATTCAGTCAGTTTAGCTAAATAACAATAATTTCTTGAACCCTGGATTCATCGTCTGTGAAGTCAGAAATGTGGGAGACTAGGAAAAGTCTGTAATCTCTTCTAGCTCTTTCATAGTATGATTTTTGGGTCATTTATTGTGGAATGTCTACATAACTCATAACTCTATAGGCTGATGTTTATTCATAAACACTTTTTAACTGCCTTATGCAACTTACAGTTGTAACTTACCAATTGAGTATGTGTAAGACTGATTGCTATTTTTGGTTCAGCCTTTTACATCATAATATGCACAAAATAAAGAAATAGAAAATGAGTATTAAAATCCATTACATCATCTGTCAAGGAAATTCGTATCATTGATGTAATCCAAAAAGAACTCTCCAAGCACAAGGTTGTCATAGAGATTACATTCTCCAAACAACCACTTCTCAGCTACTGCTGTCAAGACCTGTAATTCTGGATTTATCTCATTTGAGGGTCTTCATTGGAACCCAAAGAACCACTGTAAAAGATTATTCTCTTGTGGAAACACTTAGCACTACCTTCCTTGGAACATTTTTAGAATCATGCCTGTAAAATCTGCTCTATTTTAATTACAGTACATTTATTAGATTCTAGCTTTTCTATTCAACTGGTTAGAAGAAAGTACAACACTAAACAAAGTGAAGTCATAAAAATGTATATACTGATCCACATCTATAATTTGCAAAACCCAGATATACAGAAAGGGAAATATTTTTTATTAATTTAGCTTATAAGCCCCAATGTCTGCTCCTTACTGGAATAACTAATGTAGTTCTTTTCTAAAACTTCTCAGTTCAATCTAATGACTTTTTTGGGGATAAATTCAGGATTTTTAACTCAGTTTCAGTTCAGTTCAAAGCACCCTCTTGGACTGTCCTTCTATTATGTCTGTTCCCAACTCTACATTTCCAAGAATGGAGCAGGAGGGGAAGGGAAGGAAGGCCCCCATGCAAGTGGGGGGCATTAGCTTTGTGATTGGCCACCTACTGGTATATTAACTGCATGATTCACTTCTCACTTTGTGTTATGGATGATGATACCTGGTGGTTCCTCTGGCTGGCTGTTTTGAGAAGCTATATCAGTTTCCATAGCTCTCTCAAACTTGTTGATCTTTCTCAGATTTTCAGCTGTGGAAACAGCGGTTTGTACTCTCCACACCTGCTTCAGTCGACCCCAACTCTCCTGATCCTATGACTTCTAGAACCTGTGAGTTTTTTTCTCAGCTATTCGACACTTCTCCATTCAGCAAGATGGAACTTCTACATCTCCTCCATGTCACTTGTGGGTTGCAGTACTGGAGGTCCTCTTAGATTATACCGTGCTACCTTCTCTCCTGCTATCTCGCATGTCTCAGGACATGGAACACATCTGCCAGGCTCCCCTTATCATACTCCAGCTGTGGAGCCAAATCTCAATCTCCACTCCCCTGTAGATCTCAACTTTAGGGCTCCTCAACTGCCCTTCCCCATGGGAATCTTATCTTTCAAAAACTCCTCTTCCTTTCACAAATAAACTTTTCTTCTAATTCAGTGTTATGTATATCATCTGGAGCAGAGAGTGACAGGAAGTGATGGAATGGAGGGGAGGAAAAATATTGGCGAAGACACTGACCTCCTCCTAGTTTGTCACATCCTCTTTTTCACCCACCCCAGGAATCCATAAAACTGATGGTAGCTGAAGAAGAAACACACTGTTTAATGTTTGACATTACCAGATTGCACAAACTAATATTGTTGGGTGGTGCCTTGGTCATGGCTCTTCAAGGAAACAGAACTGATAAAACTTCAAACGAAGCTTCAATGAATTACCTAGGACGAACTGAATGGTTGAAGAAGGAATAGAAATTCTTCTTTCTGCCTGCTGAAATCATCAGTTCCACCATTAAGACCTTCAACTGATTGACTGAGACTTCTCTCAATGCTGAAGGCAATCTCCTGCATTGACTGCAGACATAATCATCCAGAGATGCAATCAAATGGCTAATGATTTAAACCCACAAAATGTCCTCACAGTAGCAATCAGGCCAGAGCCTGCTTAAGCAAACAAGTGGACACCATAACCTAGCCAAGTTGATACAGGAGCTTAACCATCACAGGTGGGAATAATTCTTCCACACTCCTGATGTTTCCCTTCAAGTGGAGGGAGGAAGCTTTACAAGGATAACATTCCTCATCTCCTGCCAGCTAATCTACTGTTCTTTAGGGGGGAGGAGAGACTTCCTCATCAGTAACTTTAGAAAGATTAAAGTAGGTTTACTCCACTTACCTCAGTCTTCCCCCCCCCTTGGAAGGTAGCCTTCCCACAGAGAACATGGGCTCCACTTTGTTCTCTGCTTGCTCTGTCAGTAATAAGGACAATATTTTGCTCTCTGTCTCCGTTATTCTTATTTGCTTTTTGGTTCAAAACTTTGTCATAAAAGAGGGTTATCATTGGTTCTAATGTTAACGAATATTTTGTATATCATCCTTCCATAACACTAATGTTCTTAGTGTTCATTTCCCCAATTCGGTCTGTTGTCTTTCAAATCTGATCAGGAGTAAGAAGATTTTACCTAAATTCAGGCTATGTTATATACAAGTACTATAACCTCAAAAAATCTACTTAGTCTCATAACATGTAAAATGAGGACATTAGTTCCTTCAGGAAGTTATTGAGGGGATTCATTGGAACCATATATTTGAATGGATCTCACTAACGGCTGCCTCTTAGTTCAACTCTGGCTATAATAAAAACTCAGATAAGTCTTAGATCTCACTTTGAGGGCTCAATGAGCAAAAAGCATTTTGGAATTGAACCCATTTCCTATTTTTCTAAAACACCATTTTCATTAATATATAATAGCATGTGTCCCCACATGGTGCTAACACCCAGGCTTCTTCTATTAAAGACTCTTTCTGACTGAATGGATTTCTAAAGGCACCCAATTCAAGAGCATTTGCTTCTTTATTGAGGTATTTCCTCATTTTTTTAAAGACTAGGATGTGGATTTGTAATGTTCTGACATCACACATCTCAGCCAGAAACCAAGAAGAAATGTTTTTTTTTTTTTTAAAAAAAAGGAAAAGACCTTGTCTGGGAACTCTTTCCAAATTTCTGCTGGGTTTTGGAAACCTGAATGTCTTTCCTTCTTCCAAGTCTGAGGGAGACACTGTTGTGAGAATGGAAGAAGTTTTATAAGAAAAATACAGCTTGAGAATTTGGGTTACTGTAAACGGAAAGACTGTGAATATGTGCTGAGAATACTATACCCTGATTTATGCTGAAACGTTGGGTCCATTTCTCCTTCCTAATAGACAAGCACAAACTAAACTCCAGGATAAGAAAAACAAAGTAGTTTAAGGGGTCTGGATAAAAGGAAATTTGGAAGAAACAAAGAAAATATATTATTGAGGAGATTCTCTATAAGAATAACTTTAAATAAGCCATAAAATACTGTATTAGCTACCTAACTTCCTCAAAATAAATTATTTAAATGGCCTCAAGGGCTCTTTAACTGCCAGGGCAGTCTGGGCAATGAATTATATCTGGATAGCAGTTGTTTTTTCTGCTTTAAGGCTTAGTCTTCTTCCACCTATTTATTTTTATACAAATAATCCAAGAAAGAAATCCAAATAGAAAATTATAAAATAAACAGCAAAAGCAATCTTCATCACCATTCCACTATCACTGTGATGACTACTGTTTATATTTGTTCACCTTGCTACTAATGCTTCTCACATTTGTACATATACACACAAAAACCCAGATGAAAAAAATACACACACGTATGAAGTTATTTCTATAGATTTCAGAGTGGAATCATAAACATACTATCCTGTAACCTGCTTTTTCACTTAAAAATATCTTGATAATATTTTAATATCATTTCATTTATATGCATACCATTATTTTAATAGACATATTGTTTCCTGTTTTGGAATATACCATAATTTATTTGACCAATTTCTAATTAATGAGCATTTATATTGCTTCTGTTTTAACTCTATAATACTTAATAGAATGCTGAGTTGAGCATCCTTTGATATACATCTTTGCATAAATACTCATCCAATTCATTTTATGAGTTATATTCTTAGAAATAGAATTAATGGGTGAAAGGGAATGCAAATTTTATAGCTTATCATCCTGTTGTCAAATTGCCTGTCAGAGAGATTTTATTAATTGATACTTCTAATATCCGTGTTTGATAGTACCCATTGCCATCGAGTCCTTGCCAAAATTGGGCTTTCCCATTATTTTTAATGTCTTACAATCTGATACCTCCTTTCTTTAAATAGTCTTAAATAAAACCCAGCAAGTGGCCACTCCACTGTAAACTCCTTGATCGCAATGTCCTATAAAAGTCAGTTCACTTTACCTGGTTTAGAAAGAAAGGATAAATGAATGAATATGCAAATGTGTTTCCAAATCTCTGGTACTAGCTATCCCTCTTACAAGAAATTCTCTTGAGAGAAATCCTTAGCAGGAAATCCTAGTTTAGATTGCATGGCCACTGATCAAAATATGCATACTAAAGGAAAGTGAAATAAAACCAAAGAATGCATTTCATATTCCACATTGTAACTTCTAGAAATGGGTTTGTGTCTATGTTTGAAGACCACTTGTAAAATTTGTGATTGGAATGAAATCATTTATGAATTAACTATCTCAGTACTGTGAAAAGTGATTCAGACTTGGAACTGGGAGACCTATTTCTCTATATCACATGTAAAATGATGAAATTGTATTTGACATTCAAGCAATATAAGTTGATTTAAAGGGTTCTTAAGAAACAGAAATTGTTAATCAGGTGTCAAGTTACTGGTAACATGATTATGACTCTGATCCACAATATATGCAAGTGATTCATAATTATGTGTAATGACTAAAGCATGAAATATCTGAAACCTATTTTGTCTGGAAGTAGGGGAAAAAGGAAGTGTAGAAACACCTGCAGGGTGTGACTCTTATGAAAACATGCAATTTGATGGGAAACATTTTAGGCATTGACTTTTGTAAATTCTATACTACAATATTTTAATATCAAAATGTCTTTTATACATTTTACCAAACCACTTCATTGAAATATTGTTTTTGCCTTCAAATTTGATATAACATGCAATGGGATCTTATCAAGATTGTTACAATACACTATCGGACTTAATCATTTTTTAGTCCTTGCCATAAAGATAATATAAATGACCCAGTATCAACATAGCAGAAATATATTAGGAAGAGACTGGAGGCAGACACAATGCTATGTGGGAACAACTGCTGGACCATTTGAGCAGGCAGCTTACAATTTGGAGGGCAGTGACACAGCCCCTGCTTGCAAGTCCATGTGTGAGAGCATAAATCATTAGTTTCCATTTGCAAATGGCATCAGGGACCTCCTCTCTGGCTCTTGTGGTTTAAAGGCAAACACACAATGGTGAGGTAGTGACCTGACAGCTAAAGTACATTTTTTCATTTATCAAACCATTAGTCATAGCCATGGAGAGAGCTTGGACTGCGCTGCACTTAGCTCATTCAGTTTTCCCTCCCTGTTCCCACCACCTCCTCCCTTCTCTAAAGGATTACCCTGTTCCCTGATGCCCTGCCTAAAGGATCCTTCATTTGATTTGTGATGAACCTGCCTAATTTAAAGGCCAGAGCCATTCTTTTGTTCAGAACTATTGTTTGATTGTAGACATAATGATCACAATTAGATCCCCTAAGGAAAAAAAATCAGTCAAAGTTACTGGCCATTATATAATTGTGATGATGGCGTGAGGGTCTCCATTTCTGCCCCCTCCTTGTGGCAGATTGATTACAACAATGGCCTCAATCAGGGAAGAAAAGGCATAATACGGGGGCATGTTCCGGACACTGGAGTTGTCCTGCGTGGCACTGCAGTGACAGATACAGGTCATTGTATATTTTGTCATAACTTACAAAATTGTGCTGGACAGGGTGTAAACTATAATGCAAACTGTACTCCATAGTTAGTAGCAGTGCTTCAATGTGTGTTCATCAATTGTAACAAGTGCACCACACTAATGAGGGATGTTGTTGATATGGCAAAGTGTGGGCGGGGGAGGACAGGGGGGCATATGAAAATCCCTTATATTTTTTATGTAACATTTATGTAACCTAAAGCCTCTTTAAAAATAAAACAATTAATTTAAAAAATGACCTCCAATGTTCGTATCTCCTTGTATTCACAACCTATGCAATGAGACTTTGAACCTCTTCCCTCCTAGACAAGGAGGCAGTTTCCCCACCCCTTGAGTCTGACTCAGCCTTGTGACTTTCTTTGACCAAAAATAAAAATAAAAATAAAAATAAAAAATAAAGAAGACACGCTGTGCTCATTCATGTATTTACTCCACAATGTTTATAGAATATCTGTTATCTCCCAAGCTTTGCACTAAGTGCTAGGATACAGGATGAATGAGTTCTTTCCCCTTCCCTAGACATAACTGAGATGAAGGTTTTTAGGTGTTGTGATTGAAGTAGGTACTGGGTAAAGCAAAGGCACAAAGGAAATAGTGGTTGGTTCTCCCTGCAGTTGGTAAGTGTGGGAGTATGAGAAAGACACAGAGTTCAAGAAACCTTCATTGAATGGAAAAGGACATAGTTAATTTAATTAATTTACATGTAGCACTTTAAAAGTGACTACCTTGTTTAACTTACATGATCTTATTTGGGCTTTGCACTACATTAGAGTTACATTAACAAAGGGATCATCTCTATTACCGGTGAAATTAGTTTTGGTGAAGATTAGGCAGAAGCTAAGTAAGGGGGAGAAACAGGCCTCAAACGGCAGGATCTTATTTGGTTTGTTTCTGTTTTTAATTCTGCTCACAGTTTCTTTCCATTACCCAACAGTGGACTTCCAGGATGAGGAGGTGGGAATGTTTAGCTTGAGTTAACAAATAAGGTTATTAGAACAATGAAAAAAGGGAACATTTTCTAAAATTTTTCTAGGCCAAAAACATTGTATTTTGAAATTTGTAAATGAAATACTATTAATGGCAAGCTTTTATTATTAGGGTGTTAAATGTATTAAGCCTCTGTTTTAATAGCTACTTGGTAATAAATAAATGATAATCTCCTAATATAGAATAGCAGGTCCTTAGAGTCCCA
This sequence comes from Chaetophractus vellerosus, assembly GCA_004027955.1. NCBI lineage: Eukaryota > Metazoa > Chordata > Mammalia > Cingulata > Chlamyphoridae > Chaetophractus > Chaetophractus vellerosus. The sequence goes on from PVKH010026531.1 coordinate 12,704, forward strand.
AAGCTTTTTAAATTTACACCCTTTCATTTCACAGTTGAAACTTAGGTCTGAGAGATTAATGTCTTGACAAGGAAGACACTAGTTTGTAGAAATCTGGGACTCTAATATTCTGCTCTAACTAATATCCTTATCTTGAAAAAGAACTAGATAGCACTGAAAAACTGCTTCTTGGCCATCATTGAGCTGATTGTATTTTTTTTTCCTAGTGGAAGATTAATTCCCCAGCCTGCTATTTTCTTGCTTTTGACTTAATTTAAGGAAAGTAGATCTCCCGTCAGTGTTGCTATATATTTGTATCTGACACAGACGGGTCCTCTTCAATGATTGAAAACAAAATTGTAATACCCAGAGTGGTTCGAAGTGAGTTACAAATCCCCCCACATACACACTATATTCTGCAATAATCTGCTTATTGCAGCCTGAGCAGTCTACAAGCACAACACAAAGCTAGGGTGCTCGAGCTTTATCTGGAAAGATTTAGTGAGTCAT
>PVKH010026532.1:0-13190 GCA_004027955.1 Chaetophractus vellerosus
GCCTCTTTCCATGACTCTATGCTCTACTCATTACAGCCTCTGGCCTCCAGGACCTCTCTTTCAGTCTCTTGTGATCTCTCTATCTCTGCAGCTTTTTCCCCTGTGTCTGCTGCATTTAGTCATCTGTTTATAAAGGACTCCAGTAAGAGGATTAAGACCCACCCTGGGTCACACAATCTAATCAAAGGTCCTTAACTAAAGTAATTTAATCAAGAGTTCCCACCCACAATAGGTTTATATGTACAGGAATGGATTAGTTCTAAGGGCATGAACTTTTCTGGGATCCACAGAAAGCTTCAAATTGTCACAGCATCTGTACTTCATCCTGCTTGATTTTTGGACTAGGAGGATTGTTTCAAAGGACTAACTGCTTAAAAGCATCCCCATGGAATTACTGTTTAGGAAACACATTGCTGTCTTAAGGTCCAGAATAAACTTATGTGACATACATCAAAAGGATGACAACAAGCATTGCATAACAACGGACAGGCTGTTCACACTGAGCCTCTTAGACTGCTGAGGCCACTGTGATTCACTTTTCACGCCAGTCCTTTCAGAGGAAACAATATCAATATTCGTAACTACAAAAACGTATAGGTATGTAGAAACTAAAATGAACAACAAAGATCTATTGTTAGCATGAGAATATTTAGCATTACAGTGAAATTATTTTACGTAATCCAGTACTCACAAGTACATGAGGTAGGTGTTAATATCCCTATCTTATAGATGACAAATCTGAATCTCAGAAAGGATATATAATGTGTTCATGATCTCACATATAAACAGCAAATATGTGCATTGGACCCACATTTATTTTAACTCTATCTATACTCTGCTTTTTAAAAGCAATCAAGCAAACAAACATGGAAAAACAGGATAAATACTATAGGTATATCTAGATACCTTATTTGTAAGTAGTTCTCTATGTATACAATTGCCAGATGTCAGGGTAAATGGGTAAAATCCTTGATAGAAAGGAAGGAAAGCAGAGAAAGGAAAGGGAAAAAACTCCTAAAATAAAAATAGTTTTATTTTTTGTAGCTAGCTGTCTACTTTATAAGACAAATTTTCAGAATTAAAGGTACTGTAGTAACTGGTAAAATATACATTCATGAAAAAAACGGATGCTGGGGGGAAAGATTGGAGAAAAACACAATTTCATGCTGAGAATCTAGGTTTAGAGTTGCAGTGCAAATCAAGATCCCTTTTAGGAAAATACCGAGACATCATCAGCACAGCCAAGAAGATGGGCCAATTACAAGAACTATTTAGGTACCTGCTGCAGGATGAAACCTAAAAAGAATAATCAAAACAGCTATTGCTGGATGATTCAAACTCACAACAGAGAACAGCTGTGGATTTTTAGTGAGGAAAATAGGTTGCAGCATAAGCAGCAGAAGTTTCTGCTTAACTGCTTGTGAAGAACTGATTTCAAAACAACTGCTTTTATGGGTCGTTGAGACTGAGATAGTTCTGAAAGGGCTTGTGACAGTTTGAAGTTCTTTTATGTATCCCAAAAAGAGAAATATTATGTTTTTGAACTAATCCATTCCTGTGGGTGTGAAACTCTTTTGATTGGACTGTGCTGTCTTAATGGGACTGATATAAATGGAGACACACAGAGATAGGGAGAGACGGGAAGAAAGGGATGCTGCCATGTTGATCTTGCCATATAAGTGAAAGGACTACAGGAAAACAGAGAAACCCTGAGGACTGAGAGAGGGTCTGGAAGGAGGCTTCCAAGGGAGATGAACTGTGCCATATGTCTGATAGCTCACAGCTGAACTCAGGAAGAAAGTGGAGCAGTTGACACTGAGAGAGGAGGTTAGAAAGAAGAAAGAGACAAGCCCTATGCCTGGTTGCTCACAGCTGAGCTGGGAGCTAGGCCCTGAGAGACAGTGAGGCTGGAGGTGAAGGCAGAGACCTTGGCAGAGATCATTTGCCATCTTGCTTCACCATATGGCAGATCACTTGATGAGAAATCATATCAGATGTGCTTTGATTTGGACATTTCACGACTTTGGGACTATAAGATTTTACCCTAAATAAAACCTCCATTATAAAAACCAATCCATTTCTGGTACTTTGCATCAGCAGTCTTTAGAAAACCAAGACTGGGCTCTTCTGAGGGAATTCCAATCCGGTTTATTCACAGGTTATTTAAAATGGTTTGTGGATATGGATCCCAAATGTAATTACCCCACCCTCATGAAGAATATCTAGAATTCTCTTTACATTAGGTCCATTATTGAAAATATCTAATTATTTTCTTTTGTTTTTTTTTAGAATTAATTTACAATATAGCATGATGTGGGAACCAATTTTTTCCTAAATTGTTGCCATTACCATTTGTAGAATAATCCATCCTCTCTCCACTGATATGCATCATTTTTCTCATATACTATATTTTATACACATATAGGTGTGTATTTATGTTCTGTGCCATTGCCATGTCTAATTTAATTGGGCCAATACAAAATTTCAATGACTACATTTTCAGGGTACATTTTAATATCTGAGAGAGGAAGGATTGCATCATTAGACTTTTTCATATATTGTCTATTCCTAATTATTTATTTTTCTGATGAATTTCAAATGCATTTTGCCAATATGTAAATAAGTATTTTAAAATAGATTACCTATTCATATGGCTCAAAACCAAAAAGTGTTAGAAGATGTATAATGAAAATTCTCCATCCTATCTTTGTTGATCTCCCTAGTTCCCTTGCCACCCTGCCCCCACAAACAAGTAAGCACTAATATTCATGTCATATTCATTCATGAAACACCATCCAGAGTTTCATTATGCATGTAAAAGACTCTTAATGTTCCTCATTTTACACAAAAGTTAGTAGGTAACAATATGCTTTTATCACTCAACATTACACCTTGGAGTTCTCTTTATATTCATATATGGACAGCTATGTCAGTCGTTTTTAAAATTGCATTTTATGGAGGTACTATAATTTATATAAGCAACCCACTATTGAACATTTATATTTTTCCAAACTTTTGCTATTTATGAACAATAAATGCTTCAGTAATTAAAATTGTACATATGCAAATTAACATGAGAACAAGGGTATTGTAGAATAAATTTTCAGAAATAAAATTGTGGGTTCAAAACACATTTTAATAGATCTTACCAAATTGTCCTTTGTTTGGGGTCATATCAGTTTACGCTCTACCCAGCAATGTATGAGGGTATCTAGTTTTTCCCTGCCTTAACAATATTGTGTATTAACAAACTTCTGGATTTTTGCTAATTTGATAGAGTAAAATGTTATCCAAGTTATACTTTTCATATTGAGGGATATTAAGCATCTTTTCACATATTTAAGAGCCATTGTCTTACTTTTTCTTACAAATCTTTTAATAATCTATGACCAGTTTACTCTCTGGTTCTCTATTTTTTTTTAATTGATTTTTTTTCTAGGAGCTCTCTGTAATTAAGGATGAGCAAAACAGTTTGTGATATGAATTAAAAGTGCTTTTGCCCCAATTTATTCTTTGTCTTTTGACTTTGATTTTTTTCAGATTTAAAAAATGTGGTTAAATGTTTGTAGCAGTTTGATATTGTTTATGAATTCCAAAAATATATACTGAATTATGTTTGTAAACTAGTCTGTCCCTCTGGGCATATTAAATTATATTGGATTCAGAGGTTTCACTTTTACTTGATTAAATTATGATTAAGGCTTTGATTGGGCCACATCAGTAGGACATTGAGTCTCCACACCCTTGGTGGGTAGGGATTCACAGAGAAACCACCCCACAAAGAAGGGAAGTTGGAGTTTTGATCCTGGAGCTTGGGAAGTAAACACACAGAGAATCAGTTACGTGAGGAAAGAGCAAAGGCTCGATTAGACATGGCAGAGGCCCATGAAGAGAGACAATCCATTTACCTGACTGCAGCTGCAGAGCCAAGAGTCCAGAGCAGCTGAGCCCAGAGACAAAGGAGCCCTGGTAAGAGAGGAACTCAAGTAGCCTGAACCCTTGCAGACATTGGCAGCCATCTTTCTCCAACAAGTGACAACAGACTTTGGTGAGAGAAGTAATTTTAGCTTTATGGCCTGTTAACTGTAAGCTTCTACCCCAAATAAATTCCCTTTATAAAAGCCAACAGATTTCTGGTGTTTTGCATCAGCACACTTTTGTTTGGCTAATACAATGTTATCAATCTTTTCTTTTATGGCTTCTGAATTTTGAGTCATATATAGCCATATTTCTTTAAAGTTCTAAAGGTTTTCTGTAGTTTATTCTTACATTTCTAATGTTTTATTTTAAAATAAAAATTATTCATTGTTTTGGAATTATCCTGCTGTATGATTTGAGGCATAGATTCAACATTTTTGTCCAGTTGGCAATGAAATTTTCTCAGCCCCATTGACAGAATATTCCATAATTTTTCCATTAATCTGATATGACAAACCAATCATATATTAAAATTCTATTCTGGGTTCTATTTCTGGACTTTCTCTTCTATTCTATTGGTTTGTTGATTCGTGTACAATTTCCACATTGTTTTAACTATTGAGGTTTTATAATATATTTCAATATCTGGTAGTGCCTATCTGTTCACTGCTCTTTTCTTTTCAGAAACGTTCCTGGTTCTTTTTTTAAATTATTTTTATAAATGAATTTTATGACCAAATTGTCTACTTACAAAAAAATCCTCTTTTTTGTTAGAATCATATTAAAGTTGCTGACATAATGTAAGAATAATAAAATACATTGTTAAAACTTACAATCAAGAGCATGTTACACTTTTCCATTTGTTCAAGTTTTCTGTGCCATTTAGTAGTATTTTAATGCTTTGTTCATAAGAATTTTACAGATTTCTAGTTAAATTTCTTTTTTCTTTTTTGGGAATTTATGTTCTTTGTGGCTTTTGGAAATTAAGTAATTTTTCCCACATATATTTTGAAAAGATTATATGAAAGGCATTGATTTCTATGTAATTTTATGCCTTGCTAACTTACTGAATTATTTTACACTTTTCATATTGTCTGAAAATAGTTTTACCCTCTCATTCAATTTTTATAGCCTTAATTTCTTTCATTTTAGTTCCAGTAAAATGTCAGATAAAAACAGTAGCATCCTTTTCTTTCTTTCTCATAAAATTAGGAAATCTCCCAGTGCTTTTTCCATTGAAGATAATGCTGGAATTTGGGCTAAAACAGATGTAGAATAATTTTCTTTAAACATGATGTATTAGTCAGCCAAAGGGTTGCTTATGCAGAATACCAGAAATGAGTTGGTTTTTATAAAGGGTATTTATGTGGGGTAGAAGCTTACAGTTACCAGGCCATAAAGCACAATGTACTTCTCTCACCAAAGTCTATGGCCCTGTGGAGCAAGATGGCTGCCAAGTCTGTAAGTGTTCAGGATTCCTGGGTTCCTCTCTTCCCAGGGCTTGCCTCTCTCTGGGATCAGGCTTGCATCTCTCCTCTAAGCTAGCTGTAGGCTATCAGGAAAATAGCTCCTGGGGCCTTCTTTCCTTCCTCACAACCAAGCTCCTCTGTGTGCTTACTTCCCTGGGCTCCAGCATTAAAACTCTAGTCTTCCTTCTCTGCGGTGCAGTTTCTCTGTGATTCAACATCCTACTGACATGGCCCCATCAAAGCCCTAATCACAATTTAATCAAGTAAAAGTGAAACTTCTGAATCCAATATAATCTAATATGCCCAGATGAAAAGACCAGCTCACAAACATAATCCAATATCTATTTTTGGAATTCATAAATAATATCAAACTGCTACACATGATATTATATATTTTTAAACATCTAGTGTGCCAAGCTTTTAGCAACCACTACCATATTGGATGCATACTGAAATTGTGTTGATTTATTAGTCTCCGGAAACTTGATACCTTAGCAAAATTAAGTAATCTCATCATAAAACAGAGGATACATCCTACTATTTATGTTCTTCAGTAAAATTTGATGTTTTCTTCATAGGTCTTTTCCTAGGCTTCTAAGTATCTCTTTGCCTTGAAATCCAATGTTCATGCTTTAATTTTTATTTCACTTGAAAACTTTAGTGCTATTTACACTATTCTCTGTTATCTTCTTTCCTGAAACATTTTCTCTTTGATCCAATGATGTCTTACTCTGCTAGCCAATACCTCTGGCTACTGGTTTATTTGTGTTTATTTCTCCCTTATATTTAACACTATTGTAAATGGGATATTTTCCCACTTTTTCCATTGTATTTTTTCCAACTGATACAATTATTCTTATAGCTATCTACTATGAATATTGTGATCTTATTGAAAGATTGTACCAATAATTTTTTTAAGTTTTTGAATTGCACTGTCTAGAACCCAAAGAAAAATATTAAATAATGGTTGAACAAAATAAGTACTTTTTTTCTTATTCCTTACTTTAAAGGGAATAACTGTGGTGCTTCAACATCAAGTATCATGATGGCACTTGATCTCCCATGGTTATTGTGGCAATTTGATATTATTTTATGAACCCCAAAAAAGAGAAAACTTATGTTTGTAAACTGGGCTGTTCTTCTGGGTGTGATATTCCTTGGTTATATTAAATTCATATGTTTTAAGTGTACTTGATAAAAGATTAGGGCTTTGATTCTGCTATGTCTCAGGATTGAGTCCCTACCTCCTTGGTGAGCTGATATAAATGGACACTCACTCAAGAAGACACACAGAGAAGACACATGGAAAGAGAGCTCCATAGACACAGCAGAGGAGAGAATTTTGATCCTGTGACCCCAGGAAGAGAGATGAGCCATTTTCTGGATAGCCTTTAGCTGAGATTGGGAAGAAGCTGGGCCCACAGAGCCTCAAGAGGAAGAGGAGGCCCAGAGAGATGAGGCCTATGTCAGCCTGTAGCTTAGAGAGAGGGAGGCTGAAACCTTGCAGAAATTGGTAACCATCTTTGGTGAGAAAGCAACCTTGAATTGGACTCTTCAGGGCCTTGTAACTATAAGCTTTTACCCCAAATAAATACCTTTTATAAAAGCCAACAGATTTCTGGTACTTTGAATCAACATCCCTTTGGTTGATTAACACAAAATTTGGTACCTGAAGTGGGGTTGTTGTTTTTGCAATTACCAAAAATGCTGGAATGGTTTTATAAATGAGTAAGGAAATTTTTTGGAGAAATTGTAAGATGCTTGATAGAAAAGGCCTAGATTACTTTGAAGAGAGTGTTGGCAAGAATGTGGATGCTAAAGAGATTTTGATGAGGACTTAGAAGGAAATGAATGTGAAAATGGCAAGCCTGGACATTTAGCTGAAAAGCTTTGCAAAGTGAACTTGGAGAATGCTTCTCCTCGCAGCTTATAGCAAAATGCTAGACAAGAGAGGTAAGCTGAGGAATGACTTGTTGGGCACAAAGAAACCAGAAATTGCTTATGGAAATTCCAAGCCTCTGGAAATTGAGCTCCCATATGATAGTGCCTGTATTAGTCAGCCAAAAGGGGTGCCTTTGTAAATATACCAATAATTGGTTGGTCTTTACAAAGGGTATTTATTTGGGATAGAAGATTACAGTTACCAGGCCACAAAGCATAAGTTTCTTCCCTCACCAAGTCCATTGTCACCTGTTGGAGCAAGACAGCTGCTGACATTTGCCAGAGTTCAGGCTTTTTGGGTTCTTCTCTTCCTGGGGCTGCTTTTCTCCCTGGGCTTAGCTCCTGTTTCCTCCACAAGGTCAGTTGTAGACCACGAGGGTCTCTAGGCCTTGTGTCTCTCCACAAGGCCAGCTGTGAACTCTCAGGTGAGTGGCTCATCTCTATCCTGGAGCCTTCTATCCTTCCTCACAACCAAGCTCCTCCATCTGCTCGCCTCCCTGGCTCCAGCATCAAAACTCCAACATCAGAACTGCTTCTCAAATCTGCTCCTTCTGTCTTTTGCCTTGCCTTTTATACTTGAGAACACACCTGCCCTACTGATGTGGCCCAGTTAATGCCCTAACCATAACCTAATCTTGCCCAGATGAACAGATCAGTTTACAAGCATGATTCAGTATCAATTTTTGGAATTCATATTTACATCAAACAGCTACAGTGCCCCATTTGAGGACTTAACTAAACTTGGAACTTGTAAATCAGGATTGAAGATGCAGTTTTCAAGGAAAGACTGATGGCTTGGAGCCCTGCTTCTTGCATGCTAAACCAACAAGCTTTTTGAGAGAGCTGTATGCACAAAACCACAGTCAACTTGGACTAAAAGGGACATGGAAGGGAGAGGTTGAAGGGGAAACACATTCAAGAGGATAACCATGGAAGCTGAGATCAGGAGGAAAACCATGGAAGCAGAGATCAGGAATTAAGACATCTCCTCAAGCCAAGAGAGGAATTGCACCCATGTGTTCAGAGAAGGTGAATTTGCCCTGGCCGTTGAAGAAGGTGGATGTTCCCACCTGCAGTTCAGGGAGAGTTTTGCTGCCTCAGGGTACAAAGAGGGTTGAGCACATTCTCCAAGGATTAGGGAGGTTGAGGTTGCCATCCCATAGGTCTGAGAGGGATGGGCCTGTCCCCCATGGATTAAGGAAGGCCAAGTCACCAACTCGTTCCTCTGAGGGGCTTGGGCCTGTATGCCAAAGGTTAGGGAGAAGGTTGTCTTCACTTTTCTGTCCTAGGGGCATTAAGACTCTAACCCAATGATTAGGTAGAGTGTGGCAATCACCCCAATGCTCTTGGAGGGTGAGGTCTGGAGCCTGGTCACCACTCAGAAGCTTGATGAAAGTGGGACCAAGAAAATGGCTGTTGGGAAAGCCTGTGAAAAGGGTTGGTCCCCATGAGGCCCCAGGAAGAAGAAACCATCATGTTGAGAATGACTCTCAGACTTTGAAATTGAATGGAGGATGACCTGCAGGTTTACTGAACTAAAGAGGACCCATGACTCATTTTTCCTTCCCAATTTCTCCTTGTGGTAATGGAAATGTTTATTCTTTGCCCATTTGTATATTGAAAGCAGATAAATGGTTTTGTAAGTTTCAGAGGTCTACAGCCAAACTGGACTTTGCCCCAAGACAAACTATATTTTCTCTAAACTGATTATAATACGATTTTGTACTTATTATCATTATGGAAATAAGGTTTTTTGTATATTGTAATGTCTTTTTGGAATTCAGAAGGTGGAGTGCAGCAGTTTGATATTATTTATGAATTCCAGAAATAGATATTGGATTATTTTTGTGAACTATTCTTTTCCTATGGGTATATTATATTGTATTGGATTCAGAGGTTTCACTTTTACTTGATAAAATTATTATTAAGGCTTTGATCAGGCCATGTCAGTATGGTGTTGAGTCTCTGCCCCCTTGTTGGTTGGGGATGAGAGAAAATGACATGACAGAGGAGTAGCTCAGAGTTTTTATTGCTGGAGCCCGGGAAGTAAATACACAGAGAAGAACATGTGTCAGGAAAGAAAGAAGGCTCCATTAGACATGGCAAAGGCCCCAGGAAGAGAGATGAGCTCTTTACCTGATAGTTTGCAGCTGCCCTTGTGGAGAGAGCTGAGCATCTGAGCCTGGAGAGAAATGAGCCTCAGGAGAGAGGGGAGACTTATCCCAGCCTACAACTGATATTGGAAGCTGGGACCATGGAGCCTTATGAGGAAGAGGAAGCCTGAACCCTCACAGACATCTCCAGACATCTTGTGCCAACATGTGACAAAGGACCTTGCTGAGGGGAGTAACTTATGTTTTGTGGTCTGGTAACTGTAAGCTTCTACCCCAAATTAATACACTTTATAAAAGCCATCAGATTTCAGGTATTTTGAATGAGCACTCCTTTGGCTGACTAATACAGTGCCCCATTTGAGGAATTAACCAAACTTGGAAATTTCCAGTCAGGATTAAAAAGGCAATTATGCAGGAAATACTTTTGGAAAGTGTTACTGTCTGATTGCTTAGACACCTTCTTCCTGCATATTAAACTAACAAGCTTTCTGTGAGGTCTCTACAAACAAAACCACTGTCAGACTGGACTACAAGGGACATGGAGGAGAGTGATGGAAGGGAAAATGGCTTTAAGAGGAAAACCATGGAAGCTGAGGTCTGGAATTAAGATATCTCCTTGGGCCAAGAGAGGAACTCCACCTATGTGTACAGAGAGGGTGAGTTTGCCCCAGCATTTGAATAGGGTGGATGTTCTAGCCTGCTGTTCAGGGAGAGTTTTGCTGTCCCAGGCTACAGATAGGTGGAGCACATTCCTCAATGGTTGGGAGAGTGAGGTCACCACCCCAGTACTCTGAGGGGGGTGGGCTTGTTTCCCATAGGTTGGAGAGAGTGAGGTTGACACCCCATTGTTCTGAGAGGGGTGGAGCTGTTCACCATAGATTAGGGAAGGTCAGACCACCACCTCACTATTCTGAGGAGATTGGGCCTGTATGCCAGAGATTAGGGAGAATGTTGCTGCCACCTCACTGTACTAAGAGGGTTGAGACTCTACCCCAGAGATTGGGGAAAGTGTAGCCATCACCCCAATGCTCTTAGAGGGTGAGATCTGGAGCTCAGTTGCCATCCAGATGCCTGATGACAGTGGAACTAAGAAAACTGCTGTTGGGGAAGGCTGTGGAAAGGGTGGGCCCCCATGAGGCCCTGAGGAGAAAAAACCATCATCTTAAGAGTGACTCTCAGACTTCGGAATCTAATGGAATATGCCCTTCAGGTTTTCAGAAGTGTTGAGGACCAGTGACTCCTGTTTTCCTTCCAAATTCTCTTTGTGATAATGCAAATGTCTGTCCTTTTGTATATTGGAAGCAGATAAATTGTTTTGTAAGTTTCACAGGTCTACAGCCAGAGGGGACTTTGCCCCAAGACAAATTGTATTTCTATAACTCTGATGTGATTTTGTACTTAGCATTGCTAACTGAAAGGATTTTATGTTTTAAAAAATATATATTGTAATGTCTCTTTTGGGATTCAGAGAGTGGTACATGGCAGTTTGATATTATTTTTATGAACCCCCCAAAAGAGAAAAAATGTTTGTAAACTGATCTGTTCCCCTGGATGTGATACCCTTTTGCTTAGTCAGTACCCCCTTAGCTCACTAATATAGTTATTCTCCTATTTATGAGTGTCTCTGTGGAATATATGGTTTTGCAATCCTTCCTCCAACCCTTCCAGTTCTTTCCCCATCCCAGTTGCAGCAGTATTCCATTCCCCTAAATCCCTGCTTGTTTATCACTTCTCTGCACATCAAACAGCCTCCCTGCCTGGGAATCAAGGGGTAGATGCTCTGGCCCCGTAAGGTTTGCTCTACCTCCACTAAGGAAGCAGCCCTATGATTACATAACAAGACTGGCCATAGAGGAGCTGCCATGAGGTGGTACATGGCTAAGGCACTCAGCATTCCTATAAAGTCTTCTGATGTGGTTCATATCATACAGGATTGTGAGGCCTGTTCTAGACTTTGTCCAAAAATGGTACGCTACTGCAGTGGACATATCCAAAAAGCTAACATATGTCTATGAGTTGACAAGTAGATTGCATAGGTCCCTGAACCCTTAGCTCTGGCGAAGACTACATGTTAACCTGTGTATATACTTAAATGGGCCACCTTCAAGCTTTTCCAGTGCAACAAGCTACCCAGCATAATACCATTAAAGGAATAAAGTGACTTAGCAGTTCGTACAGAATACCCTATTGCATAGATAGCAACCAGAGAACATATTTCACCAGGAATGATGTAAAACAGTTGGCTAGAGAACAAGATATTGATTGGTGCTTTCATTTACCCTGTAACCATACAGGGGCAAGATTAATAAAAAGGAAAAATAGTCTGTTAAAACAACAAATGAAATAATTAACTGAAAGGCACATACTACAAAGATGGACTTCAGAGTTGTCAGATTCCCTTGTGCATTTAAACCAGGCCCACAGTACCATGCATGGAGTCTCCATTTCAGTTATTGGCTAGACTGGTATAATCCCTAAAATGATAAAGTTATATCACATCTCCTATTCATGCTCCTGAAGTAGCTGAAAATGCATTGCTGCTTTGGACTACCGTAACTTTGTCAGCTGGTGATGGCTGTGTTTCATAGTGCTGGAGGGTGCTATGCATCAGGCACGTGGAACACTGGAGCCTATTTTCTTGTTCTCTCAAGGACCAATAGTGCTGCAGTATGCTAGCTGTGTGAAGAATATTCCCAGTGGAGCAATAATAAGGTGGATAGAACCTAAAGAGACACAACTGGCATTACAGCCTGATCCCATGTTACATAGTATTGCAAACCTGGAGCTCACCCATTGGTGGCCCATGTCTTAGGATCTATGGAAGAAACTTCAACTGCCATTTTACTTACTGGAGAAGACCTCCCTCTTGGAATACCCACTAAACACATATGTTTATGTCCTTAAGCTAATCTTCCTGTTTCCTATGAGTACTCATCCAACATCTTCCTCAACTGGGCTGAAACCATTAGTGACCAACAGAGAAAAAGACTTTTGGGTTTGCAGAAATGTGCCAGCTTCCAGTAGCTCTGGTCTCACCTAGAACATCCTACTCCTATCTTTGACTATTTGGAGCAATTGATTAATGGCAATAAATCACAGGGGTCCATCTATGTGGCAATTCCCAGAGCCCACAAACTCCTATTATTACTCTGCTTCCATTCAATATGTATCTTCTATTACCAGGAAACATTTCAACAAGAATTCTCCACCCACCACATCAGTTTGGGAAAGCCTTACTTGGATGATTGTAGAACATGGCATCCTAGATGCTCCAACATCCTTTTGTCTCAAAAGAAACAATGCCTACTATCATATTGGATGGCTGCTTTGAAAATATGAGACCAGAATATCTTTTTCTGGTAAACTGAGTGGACTAGGCAGCAAAATCTCTGTATACACAGAGCTTATATACTCCTCCACTCTCCACAAGCAGGGTGTTTATGTGGGACACAATTTTGGCCATCTATACCTTATAAACGAAGAGGAAAATGTGCATTAGGATATCCTTTCCTACCAGGAGGTATACACACAATTTTACCCAGCACCCCTCAGAACCTGCCAGGTCTACAAGACCATTTTCACACTAGAGTAAAATGCTCTCTAGCATGGTGAAAGTAGCCACTTAGTATTTTCCTTCCTGGTGCTATAACTTTAACATAAGTAACAGATCTAGCTAACTTCACTGTCCAAGTCTAGTGATACTCTTAAATGAGGAAACTGCTCAAATTAGAAAATTAGTATTATAAAA
>PVKH010026533.1:0-13191 GCA_004027955.1 Chaetophractus vellerosus
GGAAAGAGGAGGAGCGTCTGAGCTGATTTATTCACAGGTCTTTTGTTTTTCCTCTAGGGCTAGGCATTGACATTAGAAGGATCTAAATCTGGGATCTTTGCACTATAGTTTCCCTCTCTATAAAATGGGGTGTATGAATGTTGTTGCAAGGATGAAATGTATACATATTGCCAGTCACACAATAGATGTTCAATAAATGCTATTCTCTAAATAGAAAAAAAAGGGGAAGTGGCTGTGGCTCAATTGGTTGGGCTCCCGTTTACCATATGGGAGGCCCAGGGTTCAATTCCCGGGCCTCCTGGTGAAGGCGAGCTGGCTCCGCTGACGGCCCATGTGGCGCAGTGAGCTGGCACAGCAAAATGACCCAACAAAGGGAGACAAGCAGACTCAGAAAACTGCACTGCAGATGGACACAGTGAGCACAAGCAGGAAGGGGGAGATAAATAAATAAATAAAAAGAAATCTTAAAAAAAAAAAAAGGCTTAAGACACATCAAACAAATGCAACATGTGAGCCTTGTTTGGATCCAGAATCAAGCAAACTAACCATAAAAAATTTATAAACAAATTGGGAAAATTTAAACACCACCTGGGTATTAGAAAATAATAAGGAATTACTGTTAATTTTATTGAGAGTAATATGTTTTTTTAAAAGTCCTTACATGGTAGAAATACATAATCAAGAATTTGTAGATGAAATTATTTGATACCTGAGATTTGCTTCAAAAGATGAGTAATGGTTATGTGGGATCCTTCTTAGATTTTGCCAACTTTTATGCAGGTTTGAAAATTTCCAGAATAAACTTTTAAAAAAAATCAGGTAGAATGATTTGGTTTTGAGGTGGAGAGGAGGTTATTGTGTGATCCCAGCGTAAGGAGTGCAAGTCTGCACTAGAATGGGGACAAGGAGCTATAAAGAAAGGATGAATCTGGAACACAGCTAAAAAGATGTCTGGACTAGAAAGAGTCAACAATAGCTCTGATGTTTCGAGCTGAAGCCAATAATGACACCACTGATAAAATGTACTGGCAGAGAAGGGAGGCTGGTGTGAGGAAAAGGAGGACTGTAAACACCTGGGTTGGATTTTGACGGATGGTGGCAACGTTGCCTAGTACAAAGAAAAGAAATCATACCACGTCAAATTCTCTACTCAGGGAAATTATGGGACTGGTATGCTCCTGCCTTCGAAAAAGTACACTGAAGAGAGTCTTAATATTAGAAAGAGCCACTTGAAAGTATTACTTCAAGACTATAACCGTTTTGGCTCCCAAAATATTAGCTGATTTTTCCCAGATATTAAAAGGAGAGGCCTGTCTTTTCTTACATATCGCCGTTTTCTTTATCAAGGTATAATTTACACACAATAAAATGCAGAGATAGTAAGTGCTCATTTCTATGAGTTTTGATAATGGCATACAACCATGTAACTACTACCCTAAATGAGATATATACATTTTTAGCACCCAGAAAGTTCACTCATGCCCTCTTTTCAGTTAATTTCCCTTCTCACTGCCCCTGTTCTTGCAGAAAAACCTACTGTCCTGAATTCTATCACCATATTTCAGTTTTGCCTCTTCTCGGACTTCACATGACCAGAATCACATAGTTTGTACTCTTTTGTGTTTGGCTCCCCCTTTGGCCAAGACAGTGTTTTTGAGATTAAGCCATGATGGTAGGTGTATCAATAATCTGTTCCCTTTTATTGCTATATAATAGTTTATTGTATAAATATATCACAACTTATTTAAACATTCTCTTGTTAATAGATATTATTGACCACTTTGTAAAAGACTGCCATGGATATCCTTCTATAAGTCTTTGTATGGACATATATTTTACTTTCTTTTGGAAATATCTAAAAATGGAATTTCAGGGTCACAAGTTAACTGTATGTTTAATTTTATAAGAATTTCTCTAAACAGTTCTCCAAAATGGTCGCACTATTTAAACTCTCTACCTTTCACTCTTGAAGTGATAGAATTTCAAGACTCAAATTCTTCTAAGTATTTTGCCTTTGATCATACAAAATGATCAATATTTTTTTCTATTTTAACTGGCTATAAATATGTTTTGAAATATGTTATATGTATGGCTATATTAACTACTTAGTACAGATGTTTCATGGATAATGCTTTGTAGAAGTTTGGTATTATTTATGAATTCCAAAAATAGATATTGGATTATGTTTATAAACTGTCTGTTCCTCTGGGCATTTTAGGTTGTATTAACTTCAGATGTTTCACTTTTACTTGATAAAATTATGATTAGAGCTTTGATTGGGCCACATCAGAAGGATGTTGAGTCCCTGCCCCCTTGGTGGGTGGGGACTCACAGAAAAAAAAAGACGCAGCAGAGGAAAGCTGGAGTATTGATGCTGGAGCCCCAGGAAGTAAACACACAGGAGAACACAAAGGAATACAGAAGGCTTCATAGACAGGGCAGGGGTCCCGGGAAAAGAGAGTGCCTGATAGTCTACAGTTGAACCTGTGGAGAGAACAGAGCAGCTGAGCTAGGAAAGAATCAAGCCCTGAGGAGAAAGACAAAGCTTTATGCCAGCCTATAGCTGAGATTAGAATAAGCTGGGACCATGGAGCCTTAGAAGGAAGAGGAAGGCTGAACCTTGACAGACACTGACAGCCATTTTGCTCCAACATGTGGCAACAGACTTTGGTGAGGGAAGTAACTTAGGCTTTATGGCCTTGTGACTGTAAGCTTCTACCCCAAATAAATACCCTTTATAAAAACCAACAGGTTCCATCCATTGGCCATATGGGACTGAAGCCTCCTCTCAATTAGAGGTGGCGTGGGAATCACCATCCCAGAATCCTCAGGATTATGGAAGGAACTATGGACTAGAGTGGACTTACTGCTATTCTACTACAGACTTACTGTGATTCTAGCAATGGGAGAACTCATATCATTGATGTGGAGGCAGTGGCCACTGGAGGTTCTGAGGTCAGGGAGAGGGAAAACAGGTGTAATACGGGGGCATTTTCAGGACTTGGGAATTGTCCTGAATGACATTGCAATGACAGATACAGGCCATTATATATCTTGCCATAACCTACAGAATTGTGTGGGAGAGTGTAAGCTACAGTGTAAACTATAACCCATGCTTAGAGGCAGTGCTCCAAAGTGTGTTCATCAGTTGCAATGAATGTACCACACTAATGAAGGATGTTGTTAATGGGGGCAAATGTGGGCAGTGTGGGGAGAATGGCATAAGGGAATCCCCCATATTTTTTATGTAACATTTATGTAATCTAAATATCTTTAAAAAAATTAAAAAACAAAATTAAAAAAGTCAGCACCCCTTTAACTGACTAATTCCTGCTTAAAAAAAACAACAACACAGCTAATATCACACTCAATGGTGAAAGAATTTTCCCCTTAAAATGAAGAACACAATAAGGATCACCACTATCACCATTACTAGTAAAAACTGTACAGGAAATGGTAGCCAGAGCAAATAGTAGGCAAGAAAAAGAAATAAAAGGTATCCAAATTGTAAAGGAAGAAGTAAAACTATCTCTGTTTACAGATGACATAATCCTATATACAGAAAATCCTGAAATATCTATAAAGAAGTTACTAGAGCTAATAAATGAAATAATGAAAAGTGGCAGGGTACAAGATCAATTTGCAAAAACCACTGCGTTTCTATACACCAGCAATGAACAATTTGAAAAAGAAAGCAAGAAAACAATTCCATTTACAATCGCAAGTAAAAGAATAAAATATCTAGGAATAAATTTTACCTATGATGTAAAATAATTGTATGCAGAAATCTATAAATCATTCCTGAAAGAAAATTAAAGAAGACCTAAATAAATGGAAAGCTATTCCTTGCTTAATATTGATAAGACGTCACTACCACTCAAAGAGATTTACAGATTTAATACACCTCAAAGTATTAACAGACTCCTTCACAAAATGGAAAAGCTAATCATCAAAGTCATATGGAAGGGCATGGGACATGCCTCAATAGCAAACAACTTTTAAAAAGAACAAAGTTGGAGGACTCATAATTCCCAATTCAAAACTAACTACAGTAATCAAAACAGTGTGATACTGGCACAAAGACAAAAGTATGAATCAGTGGAATAAAATTGAGAAAAATAAACCTAAACATCTATGGGAAACTGATTTTTGACAAGGGTGTCAAGTCCACTCCACTGGAGAAAGAACAGTCTCAAGGAACGGTACTGGGAAAACTAGATATCCACATGCAAAAGAATGAAAGTGGTCCCCTACCCCATACCATATACAGAAATTAACTCAAAATGCATTAAGTACTTAAATATAAGAACCAGAACTATCAGGAAACATGAGGGAACATCTTCCAGACCTTGTATTTGGCAATGGATTCTTAGACTTCATATTAAAAGCACGAGCAACAAAAGAAAAAAAATAGATAAATTGGACTTCATCAGAATTTAAAAATTTTGTGCATCAAAGAACATTATCAAGAAAGTGAAAAGACAACCAACAGAATGGGAGAAAATAGTTGGAAACAATGTATATGATAAGGGTTTTATATCGATGATATATAAAAGACTCCTGCAATTCAACAACAAAAAAAAACCAAAGCAATTAAGAAATGGGCAAAGGACTTGAATAAACATCTCTCCAAAGAAGATAAACAAATGGCCAATAAGCAGATGAAAAGATGTTTCATCAGCTATTTTAAGGAAATGCAAATCAAAACCATAATGAGATAACACTTCATACCCATTAGAATGGGTATTATTTAAAAAATAGAAAATAACAAGTGCCAGGGAGCAAGCACAGAAATAGAAACCTTAGAACATTTGTGGTGAGAATGTAAAATGGTGCAGCCACTGCAGAAAACAGCTTGGCAGTCCTCAGAAGGGTAAGTATAGAATTACCATATGACATGGCAATCCCACTTCTAGGTATTATCCAAAAGAATTGAAAGTAGGGGCTCAAAAATATATATGAACACCAATGTTCATAGCAGCATTATTCAAAATAGCCAAAAATGGAAGTAACCCAAATGTTCATGAACCAATAAATGGATAAACAAAATGTGGTGTATATATATATACAATGGAATAATACTCTACTATAAAAAGGAATGAAGCTCTGATACATGCTATGACATGGATGGACAATGAAGACATTGCATTGAGTGAAATAAGCCGACACAAAGGGACATGCCTTGTATATGAAATAACTATAATATGCAAATTTATAGACAGAAAGTAGTTTTCAGGTTACCAGGAGTAGGGAGAAGGGGGTATGGGGAAGTAATGGATAATGGGTACAGGGTTTCTGTTTGGGGTGATGGGAAAGTTTCAGTAATGGAAGGTGTGTGTGGGGGGGTACTGTAGTATTGTGATTGATCTTAGCCAAAAGGCTGAAAAGCGATGTGTGAATGTGATTAATCCTATTGAATGGTATGTTTTGGAGTAGTTGAGATGGGAAAATTTATGATGTATATATGTTCCCACAATTTTTAAAAAAGCAACTAAAGAGGCAATGACAATTAAATGCAACACATGTCCTGGACTGGATCTAACAACTGAGGAGACAATACCCAAAAGGACATTATTGGGACATCTGAAAAAATTGGAAAAAAGAATTGGATCATAAGCTTTATCTCAATATTAAATTTCTTGAACTTGATAACTGCATCTAAATGGATACATAAGTGAATATGCTTCCTTGTATGTTTAGAAAATAGACTGTTAGATGGATAGGGAGAACAACATGGCAAATGTGGCAAGATGTTAAAAGTTGGCAGATCTGGGTATCTGGGTAGGGGGTATGATGGAGTTCTGGGTATGGATTTTGTATTATATTTGCAACTGTCCTGTAAGTGTGAAACTATTTCAAAGTAAAAACTTTAATTAAAAAAAAAACAAGCCATCCAAAACTACTATTAAAGGAAACGCTGAAGATTTAATAACAAATTACAAAGGCTCTAACAAGAAATCAAATACAGCACTTCTTCATTTAAGCACCGGAAAAAGGACTGGGAAATAAACATAGAGATCAAATTGAGTATAATACTATAAGCTTCTACAGAAAGGCTTCAGGTGAAACTTGTTTGGTAAGAAAACAATATTTATGACATTAGTCATGAAAATACAGTTTAATTTCAATTCTTGATTTATTTTAAAATCTATATCTCCCCCAAAGCTTTTACTTTTCAAATGCTAAGGCACTTACTGGCAGGGTTGGGCTGAGGCAATCTCGCAGTATTTCCTGATAAGTTGGTTCACGAACTATTTCAAAAATTTGCTTTCTCTCTTGTGAAGGGCGAGTTGGTGACAAAATGTGTGCTAGTAGTCTCCCAAGCTGCATTCGGAAGGTTTCCTTACAAGTCCAGAGGATTTTAGTCCACTGCTGCTTAGAACCGCTGGTTTTATTTGAACCCTTAAATCAAAACAGGAATGAATTAGGATTAGACTTCCCAAGCAATAATATACTAAGTTCGACACAGTCCTAAAGAAGATTATGGAACATATCTCATTCCAGATTTGTTTTTTAATAGTTTATAATTAGAAAGACATATAAATATTCATTCCAATGGGAGTTTAAAAGAGATGGATGAAAAAGTCAAAGTCCTAAGTGATTTAAAAATTCCTGTGGGCTTAGAAATTATAATAATTAAAAAACTACCAAAGAACAATAGTAGAGAAGTTCACACAGATTTTATAATATAAAAGAGAAAGGATTCATAATTAAGACTTGAATTAGTGCTAAAATATTTAGGGTAACAGTCTCAAATTAAAACTATTATGTTGACCATTAATATTCCCTAACAGATAGACTGTTTGAACTACAGTTCCACTAAGACGAGCCCAATCCTGATCCAATCTCCTGTATCTGGCTTAAAACTGGATGCAGTAGATTTTGGAGTTTATTCTGAGTTTGGGCAATGGCTTTCAAATTATTCTTAGCCCTAAAGGCCCTGGTGTGAATGATTCAGTTCTAAATGGAACCTGCAGTTTGTTTCACTATTCAGAACTGGACACCAGAAGCTAGTTTAGATTTAGAGATTGGTGGGGCCCTGATTTATGAGTTCTGCTAACATTAGATGGCCTGTGGTATCTACGGAGACAATTAGTTTGTTCCATATGGCCAATTGTAAGTGACACACAGAAACCCAGGTAAGACAGTGATAAATGGAGCCTGGCACTAACCAGTATTCCCTACAAAATTTTGAAGGTGCTGGATACATTTAAGCCAAGATTTAAACTTCATAATAATTCAGAAACACAAGGATAAATAGTTACACATTCCTTTAAAAACAGGCTATTAATTTTCAACTCTCATGGTAATCATCAAAGCTGTACTCTTTTCTGACCCTGATCTTACTAAACTACAGTATTAGAAAATGGCTTCCAGGGTACAGACTTAAAAAAGAATGGTGCACGAAGCAAGTCCTTTCGGAAAGGGTAAATTGGCAATATATATTGATCTATTATAAAAATTCAAATTGTCTGAGTTTCAGAAAACCCTGTGGAAGAGCACAAAAAATATGACTTTGAAGACGTGTAACAGACCTCTAGTCCTTTTGTGTGAATGAACATGTCCCAAGAATTGATTTACTTACAAGAGACACTTTGAATCCTTCTACTAGAAATGTGAACATTTCTTTCTCAAATGGATTAGAAACAGAAGGCTGCTCACGATGAATATTCTCCTCAGAAATTTCACTCTGGGAAACTGAGGTCTTACTTGGAGTTGTATCTTCTGGGGTTCTCAAAATGTCAATAACATCTGGATTAAATTCTTTGCATGAAAAAAAAAAGAATAAAAAATTAGTTAGATCACACAAACATAGCCAATAAAGATGACAATGAAGCTGATAAAAATATTCTATGTAATCACATAAATGCGTAGTAGGTATATGAGATGTAGTAGATGCAATACACTACAAAAATCAAATCTACCTAAAGCATTGTGGAAATTAAAAAATACGTAAATCATGCAATTATAAATTAAACATTAATTTACTAACAAAGGTAAGTTCAACAGAAAATTATTAAAGCCATGAGGTCCTTATATAAAGTAAAGATAAAGACCACAAAGTCTACACTAGATGGAGTTCTGCAGAGCTGTTCCACAGCATGTGTTATCCAATTAAATGACTGTGCATGCAATAGAAATGGCTTAATTTCAGAGTCTAGCATGGGAGTCTGTTACCCCAAATGTAACTCAGAAAATTAAGGAAAAAAAACGACTTTGTGTTTATCATATTTTTTCTAGAAATGAGCAATTATAAAATATAATGAAATTTAGATCCTAAAATTAATTAAATGACTAGTCTCTCCTTTCAGTAAAAATCTACATCTTGAAAAGAACTTCTTTTTTTGAGGTACCAGGGGCTGGGGATTTGAACCCAGGACCTTGTATGTGGGAAGCTGGCGCTCAACCACTGAGCCACATTGGCTCTCCTGAGTTGGTGTCTTCATTTGTTTTGCTTGTTTGTTTTTCTTGTTATTTAGGAGGCACTGGAACTGAACCTGGGACCCCCCCCCCATAAGGGAAGCAGGTGCTCAACTGTTTGAGCCACATCCGCTCCCCTTGAAAATATCTTTTAAAATACAACTTGGGTTTCAAAATAAAGCTCACATGCTAGATGAATTCGTTCTCTGCTTCAGGTTTCCTTTCTCTAAAGTGTTTTGCACTGCTTATGTAGAGCAGTTTTTATTTTCTAATTGCATACTGAATTTTTTCAAACAACTTAAATTAGAAAGCAGTGTAAACAGGATTCATATAACAGGAATTTTCACCTGTAAAAAACAATCAGGAGAATTGTGGGAAGATGGCAGAGTAGGACGCTCCAGGAATCAGTCCCTGTACCAGAACAACTACTAATGTAGGAGCTGTCTAAATCAATTATTTAAAAACCCTGGAGTCCAGTAGAAAACTGTACAGCATCCAGGGAAGTAAAGCCCTGTAAGTACCAGTAAACTGCTCTTCGTGTGTTGGTTATTATCGCAATCACCCACTCTTGTGACAGGCAGAACTGGGGTCTGGCCTCTGATGTGGCTTGCTGCTGCTAGAAAGGGACATAAAAATCCACTGCTCCAAGATTTCCTGATCACTGTTTTTGATTCGCTACTTCGGATCACTGGGAGCTAGGCTCTGAGGGCAGCCATGGTTTCAACCTGCCCCAGACAACGGGGGCAGAGGAGACTTAAAGATGCTGCACTTCTTAGACCTGTACGGGACAGCTGAAGGGCTGCATTTGCTGGGCACTGCCGAGTCAAGAAAGCACAGCTTTGGGGAGCCGAGAAAGAAGTTCTTGTTGCCCTTCCTGGCCCCTTCACCATCCCCTCTCCAGCGCAGTTTGGAGCCAGCTGGCATTCCCTTTGTGCTGCAGGCAAAAGCAGCCTGAGACAATCAATCAGTGTAAGAAATAATTGAGGCAGATGGCCTGGGGCAAAGGCTTACCTACTTTAAGAGCTGAGAGAAACACTCAGGAGAGGGAGTAGGTCTGTTTCCTGGGAAGTACAGGGGGCAATCAAGCTCTTGTAAACAGGGGAACTACTAAGGCCACTTGCAAGCACTCCCCCAGGACAAGCCACAGGCCCAGAAAAGGCAGGGAAGACCCTGCACTTCACATTCACTTTGGGCTGACCTTATTGCTAAGAGGGCTGAACTCTGATAGAGAGCACCAGCCGACACAAAGCCAACTTGCAAAGACAGTGAAAGGTTTTTCTGCTTAAGTTTGCTTGGTTTTGGTAGCTCCTGACACTCAAGAAAATCTCTATCATATCACCAGCTGGTTTTAAATCAAGAAACAGACATCTCAAGGAATAAAACTCAGAGTTAACATTTTAAAATATTAAAATGTACACTGTGCAAAAGACTATAAAACAAAGAAACAGGAAATGATGGTGCATTCAAAGGAGAAGCATAAATAGCCATAAAACATCAATGAAGAAGACAGACTGTGGACATACCAAAGACATTAAAAAAAAAAAAAGGTCTTCAATGGGCTCAAGAAGATGAAGGAAATTACAAAGAAAGAACTAAAGGATATCAGGAAAACAATGACTGTACATGAATGAACAATATGAGAATCTCAATAAAGAGGCAGAAATTTTAAAAAGGACTCAAACAGAACTACTGGAGTTGAAGACCACAATAATTGAAGTGAAAAATTCCCAGGAGAGTTATAGCAGATTGGAGCTGGCAGAAGAAAGAATCAGCAAACTCAAAGACAAGAAAATCGAAATGAGTCAGGCTGAGAAGCAGAAAGAAGAAAGAATTATAGAAAGCAAAAATAGGGGCTGGCTGGATAGCCCAGTGGATAGGGTGCCGGCATACCACATGGGAGGCCCCGGGTTCGGTTCCCAGGGACCTCTCCTAGTGGGCAGACCGCCTTGAGAATGGCAAGCCGCCATGGGCGGGCCACAGCCGCCGTGGGCAGGGCAAAAAGCTGCCACAGACAGGGCAAAAACCGCCACAGGCAGGGCAGGTCGCCCGCGAATGGAGTGCAGCCAGCCACCTGTGAACTGAGAGCCGGCCGTGAATGGAAGCAGAAGCCGCCCACAAGTGGGGAAAGCCGCACCTGCGCAGTGACCAGTCTCGGCGCGTCGCCACGGGGGGGTGGGGAGGGAGATATGTAATAAAATAAATAAATCTTTAAAAAAAAAAAAAAGCAAAAATAGCCTAAGAGACCTCTGGGATACCACCTAGCATACCACATACACATTATGGGTGTCCCAGAAGGAGAAAGAGAGAAAGGAGCAGAGGGACTATTCAAAGAAAGAATGACAGAAAACAACCCACATTTAGCAAAAGACATGACTATACACATGCAAGAAGCTCGGAGAACACCAAACAGGATAACCTTCAAGAAAAATATGCCCGAGTTCCAAGAAGATGGCGTCGGAGTAGGCAGGTGGGGCTCAACTCTCTTACAAAAATGGAGAGAGGGCCAAAAGCTGTCCAAGGTACCTGCTTTGGGGGTTAGCAGACCAGGACAGTGCTGTGTAACCCCTAGGAGGGTGAGGGATAGAGAGACGAAGAACCTGAAAGGACAACCGTGAGTTACTAAAGCCCTGTGGTGACTGGTAGGGGCACCCATTCCCCACACTTAAGGCATGCAGCCTGGATAAAACCCCTGGCCCAAGGCAGCTGACTGAGAGGGGAACAGATGTCTTCCTCCCCAGTAAGAGGGAGGGTGTGGCAGAGACTGGTTTCTCTTCAGTGAATCTCGGCCCAGAATAGAAACTCTGGCAAGCGCAAGTAGAAAGAAACACCTCCGTGTAAAGGTTTGTTGATGCCTGCCATCTGCTGGCTGGCCGGGAAACTGCAAGGAGGATGAGAGATGGAGACACGAGCAACAAATGTGAGTTACTAACCCCCCTGCAGCTGCCTGGGAAGGGTATGGTCTCCCATCCTCAAGACATTAAGCCTGAATAAAATCCTTGGCTCACTGAAGATGACTGAGAGGGGAACAGACATCTTCCTCCCTGGGAAGAGGGAGGGTGTGTCAGAGGGTGGAGAGACATTTCTCTTCAGTGAATTTGGCCAGAGCCCACTTTAAATTTCAGCTCGGCCCAGTCCAGAAACATGGGCAAGTGGAGGCTGAAAGAAACACCTCCATGGAAAAGTTCACTGATGACTGCCATGCACTGGCTGGCCAGGAAACTGCGAGGAGTAAAACTTCTTTCAGGTCTCTTGTAACCCAAACCCTAGTAAAAATCTGTGCCCCATTAGTGTGTCCCTGGTGTGATTTTGATAACTTAAGCTGGGCAATTTTAAAGAACCAGAATAAGTTGAAACAAAAATCAAAGAAGAGCCATGAAAAAAAAAAAAAAAACAACATTAGGCAAGAGAGAGTAAGTGACTGTCAGAGTAAATTCACCAACATATTCAGATGCCTAAACATCAGCAAAAATTTACAAGCCTTATGAGGAAACAGGAAGCAATGGCCCAGCCAAAGAAATAAACCAAATATCCTAATGAGATACAGGATTTAAGGCAACTAATCAATGATAATCACACAAATCTCCTAAATCAATGCAAAGAATTAAGGAAAATATGACTAAAGAGATAAAGGATATTAAAGAGATACTGGGTGAGCATACAGACAATCTGAGACCCTGCAAAGAAAAGTAACAGAGCTTATGGGAATGAAAGACACAATGGATGAAATAAAAAAAATACATTAGAGGGGCTGGCTGTAGCTCAATTGGTAGGGTGCCGGTTTACCACCTGGGAGGCCCCGGGTTTGGTTCCCGGTGCCTCCTTGAGCGGGCAGACCGCCTTGAGAAGGCAAACAGAATAAACACAAATAGATCTACTCTGAGACACCTACTATTCAGAATGACAAATAACGGAGATAAAGAGAGGATTCTGAAAGCAGCAGGAAAAAAAGCAAAGCATCACATACAAGGGAACCTCAATAAGATTAAGTGCCAACCTCTCATCAGAAACCATGGAGGTGAGAAGAAAGTGATATGATGTATTTAAGATACTGAAAGAGAAAAACTGTCAGCAAAGAACTCTGTATCAGGCAAAACTGTCCTTCACAAATGAAGGTGACTTTAAAGTCTTCACAGGCAAAACTGTCCTTCACAAATGAAGGTGACTTTAAAGTCTTTACAGACAAACAAAAACTGAGAGAGTATGTTACCAAAAGATCATAATTACAAGAGATACTAAAGAAAATGCTGCAGCCTGAGAGGAAAAACAAGGGTAAGAGACTTGGAGAAAAGGGTAGAAATGAAGATTATTAGGAAGGGTAAATTAAAGAGTAAAAAGACAAGCAATAGTAAGATATGACAACAGAAAGCCAAAGGATAAAATGGACAAAGTAAGTTAGGCTTTTATACTGCTAACATTGAATGTCAATGGATTGAATTCCTCAATCAAAAGACATAGACTGGGGGCCGGCTGGATAGCCCAGTGGATAGGGCGCCGGCATACCACATGGGAGGCCCTGGGTTCGGTTCCCGGGGACCTCTCCTAGCGGGCAGACCACCTTGAGAATGGCAAGCCGCCATGGGCGGGCCAGAGCCGCCGTGGGCAGGGCAAAAAACTGCCACGGACAGGGCAAAAGCCGCCACGGGCAGGGCAGGTCGCCCGCGAATGGAGTGCAGCCAGCCACCCGCGAACTGAAAGCCGGCCGTGAATGGAAGCAGAAGCCGCCCACAAGCGGGGAAAGCCGCGCCTGCGCAGTGACCAGTCTCGGCGCGT
>PVKH010026534.1:0-13191 GCA_004027955.1 Chaetophractus vellerosus
GCCATGTTCCATCTGAAATCTGTAGGAGAGAATCCTTCCTTATCTCTTTAATCTTCTAGTGACTTTCAAAAATTACTGGGGTTCCTTGGCTCCCACTCTGGCTCCTGAATCTTCACCTTTCCTTCTCTAGACTGTCTGCCTGCTTTCCCCTCTCCCTTTCTTATAAGGACATCAGTTAAGCTAAGTGAAAGAAATAAACAAAAAAGAATGCTGAAAACAACATCATTTTGCATTAGTGCCCACCTACTCCAGTTTGGCCTCATTTTCACTAATCACATCTTCCTAGACCCTATTTCCAAATGAAGTCACATTCACAGGTTCAGGGGTTAGGACTTGAACATATCTTTTGAGGGAACACAAGTCAACCCATAAAATGCGGTGTTTTGATCATTTTTCCTATCAGGTAAAACTGTTTTTCCAATTTATTCCTGATATCTAAAACAGTGATTTTCAACTGAGGGCAATTTTGCCCCCCAGGGGACATTTGGCAATGTCTGGAGACAATTTTGGTTGAAACCACTGAGCAGATGGTACTGGCATCTAGCGGGTAGAGGCCAGGGATGCTGCTGACAGTCTACAATACATGGAGAGCCCTCACCACAACAAAGAATTATCAAGCCTAAAAGGTCAGTGGTGCTGAGGTTGAGAAACCATGATCTAACACTAAATATTTTATTCTCAAAAGCATGGCCTTATGGATGTCACACTTGTAGTAATTACCTACATTTTGAATTTTAAAGTATACCCTTCCATACACTAAGATCCATTTGATATTAGTATGTCAGGGTTTTTTTTTAATTAACAAAACCAAAGAAAATGTTAATTTAGATATATAAAATTAGGAGGTAATTGATTTTACATAGAAAAATTTTAAAACTATATTTCTAAGACCAGTACAATTTATTGAAGAAATTGAATATTAAGTAGAATTCCTTAAAATGACTAAAAGATGATCCTTACTTAAGTTACAATAGTAAAATCACATTTATGCACTATCCTTTCAGCAAATGTTTATTGAGCCACCTATCATGTGCTAGATGCTGTTTTTAGATGATGGGAATAAAGAGTGATCAGGAACCACTATCCTCATGGAGCTTACATTCTAATGGTTTCAGAAGAGAAATTAAACCTAAACCTAAAATCAAGTCCCCTGTCATTTCATCTTCATATCATTGTAATTATATATAATTCTCAAGTGATAACAGACCATTCTTAATCCTCCAAAACAAATAAAATGAAGGCCCACTTCCAAAATGTGAAGTTACTATGGGCAAAACTCTTAAGCTTGAGCCTCTTGATAAACAGCAAATGAAAGCAAATCACAGGCTACTAACATCACTCTTCCTGTCCTCTAGTTAGGCCTCCAGGCCAGCAGCAAAGGCTTCTAAATAGAACCAGAGGGATGAGGAGGAGAGCAACAGAGCTCCTTAGGTCTTCTTAGTTCTACAGCCTAATGAGTAAGTCTGTGTTCAACTCATCTATATCCACTATTATTTTATAATTTTAGATCACATGTACCTTAGATCACTCTTCTCCATACTGAGGAGTTCTGTTTATTTTATTATTTTTATTATAATGAAGAAAAACACCCATTCCATAGGTCATTTTAGAAGTTTTTTTAGTGCTCCCCACCTCATTTTGATTGAAATTCAGTATCACGAACAGTGTGCATTACTGTGGGTGCATGCTCAGCATGGTGTTTTATGATACTAGAAGAGCTTGCTGGTTGTTTTGTTTTGTTTTGTTATTCCAGAACCATCACTTATGATGACTAACAAATTCTTGGCTGAAGCAGCCTGCCTTTAGAGAGCTGTCTACCATAACTCCTACATATGTTTCTTGAAACAAAATGATAGCCCTGAGCCTACAACCTCATTACAATTCTTGGATTTTTTTCTCATTTCATTACTAAAATTTAATGTATTAAGTTTAGCTGCCCATAATGAAGTTTATCTCCTACTTTTGCTAATATTAGCCATTTAAGGGATTATTGAAGTTTATATCAATTTACTTGAGCAGAGCTTGAAGCTATCTAATAATATGAAGATGAGGAAGGGTATATGGGGAAACGAAAATTAGGCAGATACAACCTAGCCTAAGGGATTTAGGGTTTAAAAGAGGGGATGACAAAAATGTATAGATAATTTCAGTACAGAACAAAATATGGAGAATTCAGTTTAAAGGAAGAAGCAATCATATCCATATTTTTTTCAAAGGGTAGGAGAAAAGGCTGTAAAGTACTATATTTTATCTATTCTAAGGTAAACTTTTCTCATATTTTAACATCTTTGAAATTACAATGTATCTTAAATTTTATGATAAAAATGTGTTATAGTTTTATTGACAAGTTTTTTTTCTCAATAGTATAGTATTTTACAATTGATAGCATCTTTGATTTGATGAACTGGGATAAAAGTAAAACATCAATAGGCTCAAATGCAGACAGGAATGAAAAATATAAACAAAGGTATCCAAATACAAACCTTTTGGAGAGCATTGGTTAAACCAAAGAGCCTGAAAGGAAACAACAGAAGGTAAAGTTTTAAAGATTACAAGAGAAGGATTTGAATAGCAGGCTGAGGCTACTGGCAGAAAATAACATGCATGTTTCATCAGATAGCTGAATTTGAGAATCTCCACAAAGTTGTCATTCTCTTTAGAAAATAATAATCTTGGATGTAAGGGCGATCTGGCTGTGACATCTGTCACACCATTGATCACCAGTGTTGATTCGTGTGATCTGGGTGGCCAGGCAGGTGTCCCCTACCTCCCTTACCATTCCATGTGCGTCCCTCCCCAAGCTCTATGCTCAGTTGAAGAGGACGACTTTCCCTGCTAGAGGAGGACTATTCTTCGGTCAAGGGTATTAGAGTAGCTGCGCTAACTTCCAAATAAAAAATAATAATCTTGGAATGGCTCTGCTCTAGTCTTTCATCCACGAACATATTTTTTGCCCCCTCACCAAATCTCATGATTATTTTAGATGAATGTTTTGGAGCCCATGTGATTTCTTGACTGATCTAATTTGCTATCTCTTAAAGGTCCCCTATTTTCTTCTAAATAGTCTTTCCATCCTTCTCATTGGCTCTTTTATTGGTTATATTACATTGCATTTAGCCATGAAGAATCTGGATTTCAGCATCTCTTTTTCTGGTATGAGACCAAAGTGCAAAATTTCAGAAGTAAGGCACTTACCGTGTAAGAAATGTATGAGAATTTTTAGACTCGTTCTAAAATTTGTAAAGAGGAATGTTAAAATGTCTGAACATACATAGGTGAATCATCATTCCTGATATTAAAAATAAATTAACAAACACAATTATAGCTACCATATCCCAAGTTTGATTCAAGCACAGCCAGAATGTATTAGAAAAGAAAATTTCTAAAGTGAAAGATATATTTCTCAGGCAGACAGGGTAATTAAAAATTGTTATCTGTCAACAAAGAAAAAACAATTAATAGCAAGCACAATAACTTAAAAAAATGAGATCTAATTTAGTATGAGGGCAAATAATATTATAACCCAGTAAAATAGCTTGTTTTCAAAATAATGATCTTTAGCCATTCAGTTCAAGAGTTAACCAGGAAAAACATTTTAAGTAGTACTATCTATGGATTTAAAGACAGCGTTAACCCAAATCATTAATTGTGTGTGTGTGCTCATGTGTGTGTGTTCTTTAAAGAAAAAAAGCCTAAGCTGTTAGAAAAATTCAGCTTTCTAAAAATGACTGGTCCCACATGACTACTGTAGAGCTAATTTTATAATCAGTAGCAAAGGATACTTCCTGTTTTTGATATATAGGTTTTATGAAATATTTTAGGAAAGCAAATATTTATTTTCCAAAGTGATTAATTTATTGTTATTTTTGTTTTTAAAAAAGTACACAAATCTGAAGTATCCATTATTTAATGTTTTTAAAGATTGTTCAATAAGGAATTAGTTAAATGAACAGAGAGCATCTATATGCCATGCAATATTAGAAAGCAATTAAAATTGGAGGAGAATATTTATTGGCACCTGACACAAAGTATTCAAAATACATATATAATTCAGTAAATTGAAAAACATTACAAAATAGTATGTATACAATAATATTTTAAAAATATACACATACACCATATATTATACACACACACACACACACACACACGATAAAACTTGGAAGCAATACACCAAAACATTACAATGGTTATTCCACTGCAATGGTACTCGCAATTTTTATTTCCTTTTTCCAATTCATTTCTTCTAAATTTCTCAATGAACTTTTAAAGAAATTGTTGGAGGAGGAGAGCTAGGGGAAGGAAGATTTGGGGGATTTGAATTGCTTTTTCTAAACTGACTGAGAAATAATTTGCCATGATGTTAAAGAGAGATCTAGTTTGAGCAGTTCAATTGAATCAAAGAGCCTTTGTTTAAGGTAAAACAAAGCTAACAAAATTGCAGCAAACATATATACTCTGTCATTGTCACCTAGGAATTCAAAGTTGTAAATATTGGTGCTCCCATAGTGGAGATTTCACCAACAGACTAGAAAATGACTAGGTGGACGTTTACAACTTAAAGTTCATGAAATCCCTAACCATCTACCCATATACATATTCAATTAAAACTCTTCTTTGAAATACACTCCTTAGTGGAGAAAAATCCATAATGTTCATCACATTTACAAAGAGATCCAGGAATTTAAAAAAGAAGATTAAGGAAGACCAGCTATTGTAATTTCACAGAAATGGTCAGAAATGATAAAATACTAAGTGGAAAAATGTTTTTGCTGAGCATTTAAATAATGTATATAGAAAAGTGATGTTCCAACTTGAATTTGCCAAAGTTGGTATGATTCATTCAACTAAAACAGATATTTTTCTGACTGATCATATTTAAGGAAGATAGATGACAGCCTTGTAAGTCCTTAAAAAATGGAATATGTATTTCTCACAACTGTGAAAGAAGAGCATTTAATGGGAGTAGGCATGGATTTCTTTTTCCCTTAGAGAATTTGTTAGACTGATGCAGAAATTTGCAAGGGCATTATTCAGAATTGTTATAATTTTTCCATGCAAGAGACTGGTCTTGGAGACAATAACAGTTCCACTCCCATATGTAATAATAACTGTGTGTGTCTGTGTGTATGTGTGTACGTGATCTCCAGAGACTAAAATTCTGAGATAATTCTCTTTAGTAGAATCTTAGGAAGCTAAAGCTATAGGTCTAGACTCCTAATTCAGTCAGAAAGAAAAACTCTCATGCTCTCCATCAATTTTAATATATGATAATTTTTCAGAAGTGATTGTTACTGTATAAATGAATCCTGTGCTACCTGTGAACTGTATCCAATGTTGCAGCTGTAGAATTTGGCATACTGGTACAGAAAACTCACACAATAATGGAACTTATACAAATTTCTGCAATTAGTTGGTAATGTGTTATATAGTTTTATTTTCAATTCCTATTGGCAGAACTAATCAAACTACTCGTGTATTGTGTTTGGCTGTCATCTTTGTTTTCTGGAATCAAACCAAGGTGGAATAATTCTCCTATTCAGGGGCTACTGTGTGAAATGGTGTGTGTGTGTGTGTGTGTGTGTGTGTGTGTGTGTGTGTTACCTGGACTGGGTATTGAACCTTGGACCTCTTATTTGGAAAGCCAGCACTCAACCACTGAGCCACATGAGCTCCCCTGAGTTGGTTATTTTGTTTGTTTGCTTGTTGTTTGGCTTTTTGTTTTTGTTTTTGTTTTTGTTTTTGTTTTTAGGAGGCATCAGGAACAGAACTCGGGACCTCCCATGTGGGAAGCAGGCGCTCAACTGCTTGAGCCACATCCACTTCCATGTAAACTCATTTTGATTAGCCTTTCTAAAATTTAGAATTTTTGAAGAAAAGAATTCTTACACTGTTAGGTAAAGCGGTACTTCTCAAACTTTAATATGCATACAAGGCACCTGAGTATCTTGTTAAATGCACCTTCTGGTTTACTGGGTCTGGGATGGAGCCAGAGATTCTCCTTTTCTAACAAGTTTCCAAGTGTGCTGATGCTGCTGATCCCTGGACCACACTTGTAGTAGCAAGGGTATAAAGAACTGGACTTGAGGTTGGTCAAGGTAGAACCAATTATGAAAGCCAGTATGGCAATTTGGTATTGTTTATGAATTCTAAAAATAGATATTGGATTATGTTTGTAACCTGTTCTGTTCCTCTGGGCATATTAGAGTGTATTTGACTCAGAGGTTTCACTTTTACTTTATTAAATCAAGATTAGGGCCTTTATTTGACCATGTCATTAGGGCAACTCAGTCTGAGTCCCTGCCTACAGCTAGCCTACAGCTGTAGGCTGTATAAATGGATGCTCCAAGACAGGGAAGTAAACACACAGAGAAGGAGAACTCAGAAGCAGATACGCAGGAAGAGAGAGTGCTCCATAGGCATGGCCCTGGGAAGAGAGATGAGCCTGCTAGTCTACAGCTGACCTTGTGGAGAGAGCAGAGCAGCTGAGCCTGGAAAGAAATGAGCCCCGGGGAGACTGACAAGGCTTATTCCAGGCTACAGCTGAGATCAGAAGAAGCTGGGACCATGGAGCCTTAAGAGAAAGGAGGAAGGCTGAATCCTCACAGACATGGCCTGCCTTCTTGCGTCAACACACGGCAACAGATTTAGGGTGAGAAAGTACCTCTTATGGTACTTTGAGTTGGACTTTTTAGGGCCTGGTAACTGTAAGCATCTACCCCAAATAAATACCCTTTATAAAAGCCAACAGAGTTCTGGTACTTTGCAGCAGCACCCCTTTGGCTAATACAGCCTGTAACAGAAAAATGTGGTTATCATTTGTATCCCTTTAAGAAGAGAGGCCCCTTCTTACATTTCTTCAGAGAGCCGAAGTAGACCTTCAGTCACTCTAAGAAGGTCACTTACTGTATACATTCACAAATTGACACATAGAAGCCTCTCTAAGTTTATAGAAAACAATTTCCTTTGAGATGGGTATTCTCCACATCTGAATTCCCACCTGAAGATAAATTGGATGGTCTCTTCATGAAAGAATTATGGTGGAAAAAGACAAAGAATGTCTTAGTATTTTTATGAAAATATTTTTGACCTCATGGATCCCCTGAAAGTGTCTCAAGGACTGCACAGGGCTCCCTGGACTATACTTTGAGAAATGCTGGCATATAGGAGCCTACACAATGTATGTTTGGCCTTTTGCAAGAATATTGAGATGGGATTAAGCTTACTGGTTAAAACACTATAAACCACTGAATCAAACTAAGAACTTGGTGATTCATAGTAAAATTTAAAATGAAAGGAGACAATCATAAAGTATCCAAACCAGAAGTAGTTTGGGTACCTACCCATTAATACAGGCCCTTTTTAGTTGTCTTGAATAAAATGATACTCTTGATATTCCAGGCAAATTACACAGATCATGGAATGGGATATAAGGAAATTTACA
The DNA here is from genome assembly GCA_004027955.1 of Chaetophractus vellerosus. NCBI lineage: Eukaryota > Metazoa > Chordata > Mammalia > Cingulata > Chlamyphoridae > Chaetophractus > Chaetophractus vellerosus. Next base: position 7,445 of record PVKH010026534.1, read on the forward strand.
TGAAATACTCTCAGCAACCAAGTAATTAGGAAATTAAAGCAATTAATGGTGCAGGGAAAACACCAACACTTAGCACAATGAGACAAAGAAGTAGATCTGAGCACGTTGTCAAAAGATATTTCCAGATACAACAGTTTGGCCTGGTTAAGACACCATCACCCTTAGAAGAAGGAATTGGAGATGTTGGTTGTTTAGTAAGGAGTATCATTTTTAAAGTATCATTCTGTACTGTAATTGTAATAGATTATGAGATTGCATATTCATGTTGTTTTCTCCTGTTTTCCTCATTGGCGGTACTAACCAGAAGGGAACTTAGACTGGGAAAAGGGACTCTGTAGGCTGAGAATTGCAACTCCTGTAGCAGCCTACTGTTTATCCTGCATGTATAATGGTAGCTAGCCCAGGAGGACTAGGTTGGCACAGGGAGTAGTGAAAGTAGAACAGACTGTCAGTGTTGATTCTAATTATTATTGATTGAATACCTAAAAGGTCCTAAATGATATCCATCTACCAAATACATACCTTTAAAATTGTGTGTGTTTTTTTTTTCAGTATCCTATTTTAAGTTGCAAAGAAGTAAATTGTTATTTTATACTTAAGCACAGTGACTGAACATAGGTCAACTAACTAATCAAGTATTACCCTCTCAATCAACTAGCTTTTTCAATTCGTAGGATGGCCAGAAAAGAGGAAAATGTAAAAAAATGTGAGAAAGGAACCTTAACCTCAGCCATAATGTTGTCCCTGCTGCCCTTCTTTTGAGCCTTTTTTTTTACCCAAGGAGTCCTGAGTCCAAAGAATCACAGGAAAACAGAGGGTAAAAAAATAGGAAGAGGTATATATTTTAGTACTGTTAATTACATTCACAATGTTGTGCTACCATCACCATATTGAAATATATATAAATATATATGGATGTGATTAAAAGGAGAAATGTAGATTGTACATACAGTAACAGAATAAAAGAGTTTAAACAAATCAATTTTATTGATGCATATTAATAAAGCATACAATTAGCCAAAGTGTACAGTCAGTGGTATTTGGTATAATCACATAGTTGTGCATTCATCACTTCATTATTAAGGCATTTTCATTATTTCAATAATAATAATAAACAAAAAACAGACAAACAAGAAAATTCCTCACCCCTCAGTCTTTCTCTTTCCCCTGCTATACATAGCTGCTATTTCTGGCTTTTCTTGCACAATTATTTGTTTATTAAGCAGTTTTATTAAGATATACAGAATAAATTTTTTTTTAATCCATGGAACTACACCACACAGTGAGCCATAAGTTAAACCATGGATTATAGTTAATAGTACAATTATAAAAATGTGCTATAAAAAAATGAGAGGGACCTAAATGTATTACCAGAAAGGCTAAATGAAATCACATTTATTCATTACTGTGGCAAAAGATTAAGCATGTTAGGTCCAATACAGCCATCTTTCAAGACTAGAAGAGTTTTTCCTGAGATGGTCTAAACTCACTCATGATTGCCTTATAGTATCAGTTAAGTCCACACAATCAAAACAATAGTCTATACCTGAGATAATCCAAAGACAGGCAACTAGTTGTATGATAAACTTGCTCATAATTTCTCAGCCACATTTTCCCATGTGACACACTTTGAAATGAAAGCACTTTGGTTCCTAAACAGCCTATATGAATCTCGGTGTCCAATTCCTTCTCATCTCAAAATATTAAGCTCTACCACAGTATTCTGATGTTTATAACCCCCGAAAATCCCATTCCTCTGCAATAACACTAATGGTCACATATAATGAGATTTCAGCAACTATTTAAGCAAAAGGCTGAGAAACTAATGTTATATTGTTTTGATAGCATGGTGATTTTTATGAAATTTGCTTTTCTAGGGTTTCCCATCTGTTAGAATATGTACATCTGCTGAAATTCTAGGTTTCATCATCTTTATCAAAAAATATATATATTGAATAAATGTATATTTTATCAAAATATATTTTTATTAGAATTAGGATTTTTCTGTTTTAGCTCATCTGTGAGCCATTAGTCATTTTGTGTTTATTGATATTTCTCTTAAGTAGAGCATTATGGTTTCATATAAAATATTCTTTATCTGTAGGTTGGTATCTAAAGTTTAACTCTTTTCTTTAAACTAATATCATAGTGATAGGGCACTTCAGAGGTACTTGCCTCAAACAAAACTTCTAAAAACAAGCTTCCTAGTAATGTCCAGAACTGCTTCTCAAACTATGCCAGCTACATATACTTAGGCATTGATTAAGAAAAATCAAGTAGTAAGATAAAATAGAATAGAGATTTGGAGAAATTTAATTGAATGAATAATTTAAACTTTTAAATCAGCTATTAAAGGAAATAGTTTACAATGGAAAAGAAATTTGTATCACTATTAGTTTAGATAGCTCTGATCATAGTTAAAATCATTCTTATGAGAAAAGATACAACCGGAAATCATTTAAAACATGAGAATTCAGAAATATTTGGAGTATACATGGAGAGGTAAGATTTTAAAGATAAAAAGATCTAGTGTTTGAAAGAAATTATAGTAGCTTTGGTTAGAAAGATGATCTCTTCTGAGAGTAAAAGGATAAAATAGAACATTTGTGACTATAAAGAAATACTAGATATCTGATACATTTTTATTTGAATAAATATCTTTGCCATAGGTTACATTATATCCCTCAAAAAAAGATATGTTGAAGTTCTAATCCCTAGTACTTCAGAATATGACCTTATTTGGAAGTAGGACCATGACAGATGCAATCAGTCAAGTTAAAATGAGGGTATACTGGAGTAGAGTGGGCCCTTAATCCAATATGGCTGGTATCCTTATAACAATGGGAGAGGAGAGACAGACAGAGGAGATGGTCCTGTGGTGATAGAGGCAAAGACTGAGTTATGCCACAAACCAAGAAACACCAAAGATTGCCGACCACCTCCAGAAGCCAGGAGAGAAGCATGCAACAGATTCTTCCCTAAGATTTCAGAGGGAGCAGGGCCCTCCTGACACCTTGATACAGGACTTCTGGCCTCCAGAACTGAAAGACAATAAATTTCTGTTGTTTTAAGTCATCCACTTTGTGGTATTTTGTTGCAGCAACTATAGGAAACTAAAACAATCTTATTGTAAGAAAAAGCAATCATTATAAATAATCTATCATAGGCTTAAAGAACATATTGGTAGATATTTGATTCTTGTTATTTTTTTCTTGTTTTTTTTTAATTTGCAAAGCTCAATAATTTTCTTATTGAGATCTAGTATAGTTATTCTGAACAGTTATATGACTGATTCTAAAAATTGTTTTCCATATTGTTTTCTTATATGTATGATAAATCAGTTTGAAATTTTTTAAAACCTGACAATATACTGGCCTTTTTTTCCCCTCAGTAATCGTGTGGAAGCATGGACAAGAGATGTTGATTTCTTACTCACACAAGAAGGCAGGCCTGTGGTTAATCTTATCCCTATTAAGACTAAAGTAAGAGTGATGGAAAGGGACTGGAAGAATACAGACAGAGCAATAAACTGGTTAAGAAAGGAAGCAATTAATTACACACAACCATTTGTTCTTTACCTGGGATTAAATTTACCTCACCCTTATCCTTCACCATCTTCAGGAGAAAACTTTGGATCTTCAACATTTCATACATCTCTTTATTGGCTTGAAAAAGTAAGTATACTACGTGTACTGAAAGATCATTGTTTCTTTTATTAACACTTTTAAAGAAAAGTCTGAAAATTGTAGATTCTAGTTAAATCAAAGTTGACCAGTAACTAGTTGATAAAAACTACAGGAACAATTTCACAGAAATAAAATAAGTTTTAAAATTTAGAAACCTACTTCCAAGTTGAATACATTTGCAAATGACATGTCCATAAAATGGGAAACTCAGAGATATTCCTTAAGGAGTAGAGGCAGTTTTTGCTTTGCACAGTAATTCAAAACCATAACAATAACCACACAAGCCGAGACAGTACAAAGTGATCTTAATAATCAATTGCAAAAATGACCATTGTTCTGTGTTCTTTAAAAACATTTGTCAAAACATTAAAAACTCTCTTACCTTGGTTATAAATTTATAGGGAAATGCAAAAAATAGTAAAAACTAGTATTTAGTGTACTTTAGTTGAAAACACGAAAAACATTGAGAAAGTGTTTTATTGTGTGAAAAATTTATCAAGAGTAGTTTGAGCAGTGCTTGTCTTCTCATTATATATCTTAGAATAGAGTAAGCATCTTTTCTATGTCTTGGCAAATTGTCATATTTCTTTGTAAATTTGGATCACTTTCCAACATTTTATACTTTTGCACTTTCAATATCATATTAAAGAGTTTCTTTAATGTGAGGTGTGTTTTTTTTGCCACTGTCTCTTCTTCTAGGACCTCTTCATCCTTTTCTTCACTTTCCTCAGTTATGTTGATAAGTGTGCCTTCACTATGTTCCTCTAGCTGTGTGTCTAGAGTCTCTCAAATGACCAGTGTCAACATTGCCAATGTCAGCTATTTCTTCTGTAACTCCATTTACATTTTTAATAGACTTTTTTTTTTTTAAGATTTATTTCTTTTTCCCTCTCCCCCTCATTGTTTTGTACTTGCTGTCTGCTCTCTGTCCATTTGCTGTGTGTTCTTCTGTGTCTACTTGTCTTCTTTTTCGGCGGCACCGGGAACTGATCCTGGGACCTTCCGGAATAGAGAAAGGCACTGAATCTCTTGCACGACCTCAGCTCCCTGGTCTGCCACATCTCCTATTGTCTCTCTTCTGTGTCTCTTTTTGTTGTGTCATCTTGTTGCTCCAGCTCTCCACGCAGGCCAGCACTCTGTGCGGCCAGCCCTCCTGCGTGGGTCAGCACTCCACGTGAGCCAGCACTCCGCATGGGCCAGCTTACTTTTCACCAAGAGGCCCCGGGAATCAAACCCTGGACCTCCTATATGGTAGGCAGGAGCCCAATCACTTGAGCCACATCTGCTTCCCACTCCATTTACATTTTTTTTTAATTTAAATTTTTTTCCATTTACATTTGATTCAAATTCACCTCCAGAATTATCACTTTTCCATTCTTGGCTGCAGTTTCATCTTTTTGGCCAAACTCTCTTTTGAGTATCCATTTCTGTAATGTTCCACTTATCACTGGGAGACAAGAAGATAGCACAACTACATGCTTTGCTGTCTGAACATCAAATGAATAACAGATACACAGTGGCTGATCACTGACAGACTATGAAAGAAATGGCATGATTGATCACTGGTCATGATGCACATGTGTTATTTACATAGTGATTTGTGGTTTAAAGAGCTAGCAGCAAAGTTTGTACTATGTGCAGTTACTCACAGTTAATATAACTGAAATTTAGTGGTAACTGAAATTTGAAATGTTTGGGGGGACTAGTACTATCTAACTACAGCATGGAAAACTGAAATTCATGCCTTTCTACATATCTGAGCCATGCCAAATGAGGACTGCCTATATTTTGAAATGTTTCATCTTAAACCAAATTTACTTGAAAAACTCTAATCAAAAACACTTTTTTAAAATTACATCCCCCCCCCCCCGCTTTTCTGCTTGTTCTTGCTGTGTTCATTCTTGCGTTCTTTCGTGTCCGCTTGTCCCCCACCCCGCCCCTGTGTGGCGACCCACCGAGTCAGCTCACCGCGCAGCGGCCTGCCTGCTCGCGGGGGCTTGCCCTGCCCGCGGTGGCTTTGCCCTGCCCACAGCGGCTTACCTTCTCAAGGCAGTCTGCCCA